>OX418217.1:108112195-108321023 GCA_948455865.1 Conomelus anceps | reverse complement strand
AAACTGCTACACCAGCTGCTTTAACCTAACAATCTACAATAACTTCTCGTATTTGAGATGAGAGGTTAGGTATCTCTGACAGTCACAGGTAAAATGAAATTGTTCTAATTAAATGTATACTAGTGGTCGTAGATAAAATAGTGTATGCAACGATTTTATTTGGCCATTAAAGCACTCGTGAGATATTTATAACACTCGCATTCGCTCATGTTATATAGCCCAGGCAATGAATGCAAAAAAATGGCCATTGTCGTAACAAATTAGGGGAAAGCTGAATTTTTGCAGGGTGTTAGTATACATAGTACTTACTCAAAAAAACCAAAGTCCCGACCCCCACCCCGCTTGCTTCCCCCACCACCCCCCTATCAACATTGCAAGAGCAGTACTTCAGTTAAAGGCTCATAACTCGAAAACTAATTGAGGTATCATTGTGATTCTCATCTCATTTAATACTCAAAACTATTCTCTAAACAATATGTCATATACATTTTCTATGTAGATGACCTAGTTTTTCAGTAAAAATATAGTTTATAGAAAAAAATGTCACCACGAACCACAAAAATCAACTTCAACTGATCATATCTTTTTTAATATCGCGTTATTGGTTGTGCCGTTCCTTACAAAACTTATAGATAATTTAATAATCTTTAAAATGATGTATCTATTGATTACTATAGTTCAAGTTATGGCGTCATAGTGAGTGATGAAATAGTAGCGGACACCGCGTCGCCGAACCCTACAGCACTGTGTATTGCATGGCGCTTGGCTATCCAGCCCAATTCAATAAATAATTATTGTCAGATATATATGCCAATCAATAGTACACGTTTAAAAGTACATTTTCCGAAAAGTCCCCAAAAATCCCCCCTCAACTTTTCCCCCAAGCCCCCTAAAAGTTGAAAATGTTTCTAATTATTGGAAATTCGATATCTCTGTAACTAACTATCGAACAGAGTTGATTCTTCTTCCATAATATCAGTCATATAATGTTCTGCAATAAATGTGCTGTTCACTTTGCCGGTAAACCTGATAGTTTCTTTTATAAAAATTGAAATATCTTCAAAAGAGAATTCTATCAACTAGATTTTTCATTATTTAGGGGGACATTTTTGTATGTCATTTTACAGAGAATAGTGTTAAATAGAAGTTATGGGACTTATTTCATGAATCCAAAGATGTGTATAACAGCATACTGACGGTTAGAGATGATGATTTGTTTGATGAGAGATGTAGCGTGGAGGGGGGTACCCCTTCGCTAACATCTGTAGCACTCCACCTTTATGTTCTCAGCTCTTCGAGGCTATTTCAATTCATATGTAAAATGTTACATTTGACCGATAATTTGGAATTCTACTTGAAAGAGCAGTATAGGCTTCCCTTATACTACATTACTTTGTAAAATGATGATTTATCATTATAAATAGTTATAACTTGTAAACTACTGAAGAATAAATCGCAAAATTTGTCTCAAACTGTAGGTATCATCTTTTTCTTTCATACCCTCAGTAAGAGAACTGCTGAAAACACGTTTTAAATCAAGCTAAACAATTTTATATGTAGCTAAAATTTTGGTAATTTTCCAGGTTTTCCGATATTACAGCCACACCATGTGTCGAACATGAAATAAACAGGATACCTTTCTTGCGGACAATACAATTACCCAAAACTGTGTACCAACGGCAGGCTTGTAGCATGTATAGAAAGTAATAATCATTCATAAAGTTGAAATTTCAATTTTTTCATAATCTTTCAACATTTTGAATTACAATAACTCAAAATTAATGCATGATACAAAGATGCCACTGGTATGTTTCAGGGAATTGTATTGTCTAAAATAACTGTGTCCTATACATTTTTTGTCCAACACATTGTAGGACTGTACTATCAGGAAAACCTACATATAGAATTGTTTAGTTTGATTTAAAATGTGTTTCCAGTGGTTCTCTTACTAAGGATATGACAGAAAAAGGTGTTACCTACAATTTGAGACGAATTTTGCAATTCGTTCTTCAATAGTTTACGAGTTATAAACTATTTATAATGAAAATCGTCATTTATCAAGTACACTTTAGGGCGGTAATGGGCAAACTACGGTCCGTGAGCTAGCCTGGAACATGATTTCGAGTGAAGACTAAAATCAAACATGCAAATTAAGTTATAAGAAATATATGAAATATAATGTGAAACATATATTTCTCTTTGCTAAATTAGGATAACGGTTATTTATTCATTCATCTTTCCGATTTCGCAGTACAATATTATCGCATCTCAGTTTGCTCTCAGTGTTTAGATATGAGTTAACTTACTAAAGAGTTGAGCTACCACTTACAACGTAAAATCGACAGGGTAGGAAGAAAGACTCAAATTGCAATTACTGTATTATGACGATATAGGCCTAATTCTTGTTCATTGTTTCAAGAGGTTTCCTGCCTCTGTTGTCATTGGATGAAGTTTTCATATGTTGAAACGAATAGATGCTTGAAATTTGTCATCAGTTACAAAATAAAGAAACTACTGTAGTTTCATTATTGATTATCAATGCCAAAAGGTCCACACATTAAAAAAGGTCCAACTGGAATGTATATTCTCAATTCAATTGTGACATCACTTTTATCCAGAACAAAAAAGAAGTTGAGCTTTTAGAGTAAATAGTGAAAAATACCAGACATAACTATAACTACCGAAACATTAAAAAAAACTTTACTTGTTTTCAAACTGAATATAAAAGTGAAATTAAATGTAAAAGGCCATCTATAAATAGCATGATTGTTAGTGAGACATTCAAATGATATGATATGATAATGATATGATTGTTAGTGAGACATTCAAATGATATGAGCACTAAATGAACTTCATACTCTAACGTGCGTCAAAATGAGTGAAATGATGTCTAGAGCTGCTTAAATTACTGCTTTTAAACGCTAATTTACCAAAACCATTGTGAAGAAATATCCCCTGACACCTTTTGCTTTGATAAGGTGGATTAAAAATCAGATTGCTTCTAAAGATAATCTCAGTTGGATTACTGCATCCCTTCGTGAGTTAAACAAGATTCTTTCTACTACATCTTTAATTATTTAGGACAATATTCATTGAGACTTGAATTTTTAATTGATGATTGAAATGTAAAAAATGAGTACTAATCAATTTTTTGACCCGCCCACATAATTTCTCATTTCATCTAGCCCCCTCTCCTTCAAAAGTCTGCCCATGTCTGATATAGGGGGGAGCTATACTGCCCTTTCAAGTAGAATTCCAAATTATCTGTCAAATGTGGCCTCAAAGAGCTGAGAAAATAAAGGTATGGAGTGCGACAAACCGTTCCTGAGAGAAGGGCCCAACAATGTTAGCAAAGGGGCACCACCCTCTACACCACTCATCCTATCAAATCATCATCTCTAATCGTCAGTATGCTGTTATACACATCTTTGGATTCATAAAAATAAGTTCTATAACTTCTATTTACGTTTTTTTTCTGTAAATTGACATAAAAAATGTCCCCCTAAATAATGAAAAATCTAGTTGATAGAATTCTCTTTTGGAGATATTTCAATTTTTATAAAAGAAACTATCAGGTTTACCGGCAAAGTGAACAGCACATTTATTGCAGAACATTATATGACTGATATTATGGAAGAAGAATCAACTCTGTTCGATAGTTAGTTACAGAGATATCGAATTTCCAATAATTAGAAACATTTTCAACTTTGAGGGGGCTTGGGGGAAAAAGTTGAGGGGGGATTTTTGGGGACTTTTCGGAAAATGTACTTTTAAACGTGTACTATTGATTGGCATATATATCTGACAATAATTATTTATTGGATTGGGCTGGATAGCCAAGCGCCATGCAATACACAGTGCTGTAGGGTTCGGCGACGCGGTGTCCGCTACTATTTCATCACTCACTATGACGCCATAACTTGAACTATAGTAATCAATAGATACATCATTTTAAAGATTATTAAATTATCTATAAGTTTTGTAAGGAACGACACAACCAATAACGCGATATTAAAAAAGATATGATCAGTTGAAGTTGATTTTTGTGGTTCGTGGTGACATTTTTTTCTATAAACTATATTTTTACTGAAAAACTAGGTCATCTACATAGAAAATGTATATGACATATTGTTTAGAGAATAGTTTTGAGTATTAAATGAGATGAGAATCACAACGATACCTCAATTAGTTTTCGAGTTATAAGCCTTTAACTGAAGTACTGCTCTTGCAATGTTGATAGGGGGGTGGTGGGGGAAGCAAGCGGGGTGGGGGTCGGGACTTTGGTTTTTTTGAGTAAGTACTATGTATACTAACACCCTGCAAAAATTCAGCTTTCCCCTAATTTGTTACGACACAAAACATTCATTGCCTGGGCTAATAACTTACATCTAACTCGTGCCTTAATAAGGGTCAAAATAAAATCGTTGCATAAACTACTATTTCGCTAATGTGCATAATTATTAAGTTATGCTATCTTAAGTAAATAGCATTGATGAAGAGGTAAGAACACCATTCAGAATATGTCCACCAAAAAATTTATTCAATAACTATAAGGCTGCTCGATTCAAATTAAAAATAAGTCATTTTTAATTGAGAATAAATAAATACATAAATAAATAATAATAAGAAAAGCTGAATTTGCACAAAAAATGAAAAGCTGGTGGGCAAACAAGAAGAACAAGTCCAAAAAATGAACCATCTTCACTCAGCGTCTTCCACTTTGGGAGTTTTACGTCTAATAATAATAATAATAATATGTTTTTATTTCCATATTTTGTAACAATACAAATTAAGAAACGTCAGAAAATACGAAAATAATTTACCTACATAAGCTGGAACGTTTTCGAATCGTGATGATTCATTTTCAACAGCTGTTTCAAATTATTTATTTATTCTCAATTAAAAATTACTGCAAGTTGTTAAATTTAAAAATAATATTAACAACTCAGATCGTTATGGATAAAGAAATTCTAGGATTAAAAAAAAGGTTATCCTACTGAAGACAAATATTGCGGCTTATCGTAGATTTTTTCTTTTTGTCCTTTGAAATTTTATAATCATCTACCGTTCAGCGTATCATCAAGTCTAAGGCTACTTTCACACTTGCACGACCGGTCGTTTAAACGACAATGACATTTGGTCGCCAATGACATAAAAATTTAAACCGTTCATATATGTACATTCATCCGACCACGACACTTTAGTTTAGACAATGTACAACGCGCTTCCGTAATTACCAACAAACAACAATTCAACGCATACACAGAGTAGCTATCTTGCTCAATACAGTAGGCTGTCGTGTCGGAGATGTGTGCACAGTTCCAGTAGCTCACTGCGCCCTCTAGTCGTTCGTACGACACCTACAGTCGGCACGACTTGAGGGATGTCGTGGCTCCCTCGGCACTAGCACAACAGTCGTGAGTATCCACGACATTTGTCGGCCTAGTGTGAAGAAGCAGATATCCATCTTTGCCCTTTAGTCGTATGAACGACACATGACACATGACATGTCGTTGTAATGTGAAGCGAGCCTTAGGCGTTCATAGGACTAAAGGGCAAAGAGGGATATCAGCTTCTTCACACTAGGCCGACAAATGTCGTGGATACGCACGACTGTCGTGCTAGTGCTGAGGGAGCCACGACATCCCTCGAGTCGTGCCGACTGTCGGTGTCGTACGAACGACTAGATGGCGCAGCGAGCTACTGGAACTGTGCACACATCTCCGACATGACAGCCCACTGTATTGAGCAAGATAGCTACTCTGAGTATGCATTGAATTGTTGTTTGTTGGTAATTATGGAAGCGCATATTGTACATTGTCTATACTGAAGTGTCGTGGTCGGATGAATGTACATATGTGAACGGTTCAAATTTTTATGTCGTTGGCAACCAAATGTCGTTGTCGTTTAAACGACCGGTTGTGCAAGTGTGAAAGTAGCCTTAACTTAGCTATTTTCCTAAAGGAATTAAATTCTTGTTTTTTCACAAGAAGATGTCGAAATCATTTTTAAGGGTGATTTTTAGTTTTGATTCTAGTTTTTTTTATCATATTGCAGCAGTTTCTATCCATATATTGTTTTGTACTTCAGTGGAATTGTATGCTCATTTGTAAGAAGTTCGGTACTCTAACGATGTTTCTTGTAAACTTATCAATTTACTTATACTGTACCAGACTTATGTAGATTTTCTTATAAAAGTTTCAACTAGGCTCTAAACTTTTCTTTCTTTATTCTCATCGTGATGGTGCCACAACACAATTTCTAATGAGCTTACCAAACCACTATTTTTCATTTTATTGTACTGTTGAAATGTGTACGAAAATTGTAATTTAGAAATTATGTGTCTAAATAAATAAATAAAACATGATTGATTCTGAACTTTAGAACGTGAAATATGGTAACCCAATTACAAATTTAATTTGATAGTCTATTTTTTCTTATTCCATATATTTTTCTTCTTTCTTTTTCTGCTTCTTCTGTCTCACATCAACACTGACATTGGTGACATTGATAGTCTATTTTTTCTTATTCCCTATATTTTTCTTCTTTCTTTTTCTGCTTCTTCTGTCTCACATCAACACTGATATTGGTTGAGTTACTGGGAGGTTTACCGGTAAACGGTAAATGTTACCGGTGGCATCTGATTGGTCTATTCAAATTTATAGACGTTTAGAAATTTGAGTAGACCAATCAGACGCCACCGGTAAAAGGCTCCCAGGAACTCGACTACTGTTTAATTATCAAGAATGGACAATTTTGTCCAAACTTTTCCATTTCATGTAGTTGATCACTTAGACTTGTCTTATACTTCTCTGACTTGTCTTATGCAACTGACGTGTCTTATACTCCTTGACCGGAGTCTCCAAGACGTAATCTATTAGAAAAAGACTGTCATTACTGCAGTTGATATCATTAAAATCATACAAATAATATCATTGTACATAGCAATCTAATATCAAAACTGACACTATTTTTATCGTAATCATATAGAAGTCAATTCTTCTTTAGGTACACCACCAATTAATAGAAATACAGTATCAGTTTTGGTATTAGATTGTTCATCAAGTATTTCGTCATGAAAACATCACAGATTGTATATATATATAATTTCTAAAACACTATAAAAGTAGCATCATCTAAGTTTACTATAATCACAGTGTGTGCTTTATCACGTATCTGTGATGTTGATAATTTTGTTTTTAACCACTCAAATTTGCCATATCTGTGAATGTACATGAATAAAGAAAGTTAACATAGTATAATAAATCATCAATCACCAAGACTGCCGCGTTTTTATCTGCTGCGTAGAGGTTTTGGTTGCTTCTCCTATTGCATGTCACTGGCTTCCACAATCCCTTCTATAATTCAGTTCCCAGATTCTAGCTCGCAATTTTCTTATCGATCGTCTGATTGGTTCAATAGCTTTCAGTAATGCATTCAGTACCTGCCCACTATTTCTACAAGGGTGATGACATAATAAAGCTTCTCATGAATTATAATATTCTCTTCTATTTTGTTGTAGAGTACCGGCACCGTGTATATAAATATATTCATCTTGTAAATAGATACAAATCTTACCCCCGGTTAAAGAAACGCACTAATTTAATGGTTTTTTTGCAGATTACGTTTTGGAGACTCCGGTTAAGGAGTAGAAGACAGGTCAGATTAACTTGGCTTCTTATATTATTATTTTCTAGATAAATCTTGGAGAATCAATTAAGGAGTATATTACAAGTCAGATCAACGATTATACAATCTTATACACTAGTTACCATAATTACTATATCAATTAGTTGAGATGAGGCTTAATTTTGATGTGAAAGGAACACTCTTGTACACTGTAAAAAGTTTTGTCAACTAAATATTTTTTCAATTGTTTTTTAAATATTTCTATATCTACAAGAATCTTTAAAAACTGCGGTAGCTTGTTGTAGAGTTTCCTACCAATATGACTAGTTTTTTGTTCAAATAAGCTACTATTGTGGTTCACCAAGTAGTGATAAACTCCTCGGCTTCTTGTTTAGATCACATGCTGGTAAACTTTAGGAAAGAGGTGATGCCAATTATATTCCAAAATTCAATTACAGATCACTTCATAACTATTTTGGGAGTGAAAACCGAAGTTGAAGAATCAAATTGTTCTAGAAGGGATCATCAATATGAAACCATTGATCAGGAGAAGCTCTCATCATTGCTGCTGCAGGAATCGTGGATCTCCGTCTACTCACAAGTTAATGCTGAAAACACATTGAACGAGTTTGTGGCAAAAATTGAGAGATATGGAGAGGTGTGCAAATACACTCGCAGAGCCCCACATAAAAGAAGGAGAATCAAGCCATGGATTACAAATGGGATCTTAACATCAATAAGAAAGAGAGATAAATTACATCGGCAGAGCAGAAGTAATATAGCCAATGTTCAACTAGGCGCTTACTACAGAAGATATAGGAACTTACTAACTGCAGTTATAGAAAGAGCAAAAAAACAGTATTATTCAGATAGGCTAGGAGACTTGAAAGATTCAAAACAGACTTGGAAAGCAATAAGAGAAATAACAGAAGTGCAACGACCAAGAACACAAATCAAGCAAATTAATATTGATGGTAGAGAATTGAAAATGGGAGAGAATGATGAGGACATTGCAAATTCTTTCAACAAATTCTTCAAGAGCATTGGACCCAAACTGGCACAAGATATTTTAAATAGGAATCAGCACCTTAGAGATGTTTCCACGGCCATTGATGGGACACCTTGTCACTCTTTATTCTTCACACCTGTGGACAATGAGGAGATAATGCAAATAATAAAAAATCTTAAAGCAAATAGTGCACCAGGCCCGGACTCCTTGAGACCGGAATTTTTCAAACAGAATGGCGCTAGTCTATCTAAACCCTTAACAGCAATTGTAAATAGAATATTTGAAGAGGGTGTTTTTCCACAATGCTTAAAAGAAGCAGTTATTTGTCCAATTTTCAAGACTGGAGATAAAAAAGATATAAATTGCTACCGACCAATTTCACTATTAAACACAATAGCAAAAATTGTTGAGAAATGCATCAAATCAAGGCTTGTAAGCTATCTTGAGAAAAATAAAATTCTATCCCCAAACCAATATGGGTTTAGATCCAGCTGCAGCACAAGTGATGCTATCCAACATCTTACCTCACAAATAGCAGAACAAATTAATACAGAAGAGAAACCTTTGGCAGTATTTTTAGATTCAAAAAAGGCTTTTGATACTGTTTCGCATAAAATGCTACTATCCAGACTTTATAACTATGGTATTAGAGGACTTCCATGGAATTTATTTAGGAGCTATTTGACAGATCGAACACAGTCTGTTAGGGTAAACGGGCACACAAGCAGCAAGCTGATAGTGGAATGTGGCGTCCCACAAGGAACGGTTCTGGGACCAGTCTTATTCCTATTGTACATAAACCCATTATGCGATATGCAAATTGATGGAGAAGTAACCAGTTTTGCAGATGACACGGTTCTTCTGTTTTCTGGAGCGTCTTGGGATGTGACTTGGAAGAAGGCTGAAACCGGTCTAAAAAAAGTGTCTCACTGGCTTGATGAAAATCTTCTTACACTTAACTATGGAAAGACATACTTTTTGACCTTCTCCGCTACACAGCATGGACAACCAACTGAGAATAATTTAATAATAAATAACAGCTTGAATAATTCTTCATACGCAGTTTGCAGGAAACAGTTTCAGAAATACCTTGGAGTGACAGTGGATTCTTTTCTACGCTGGGATAAACACATAGATGAGCTATGCAAAAAATTAAGGAGAACAATTTACAAATTCAAAATGCTGAGATCACTAGTCAATCCGAAGTGTCTGAGGATGGTCTATTTTTCCATAGTTCAATCTCTACTAACCTATGGAATCGTGGGTTGGGGTGGAACGAGCTACACCCACATTGACCCCCTCATAAAAGTTCAGAAACTCATCATAAAAGTTATAAGAAGAAATCCGCCACGTTACCCATCAGACCAACTATTCTACGAGTTTGGTGTGATGGATCCAAGACAACTCTACTCTAAAGAAATAATCCAGAGAATACACAGGAACACAGCAAACTTTGAAAACAGAAACCATATAGCCACAATACAAGAAACAGGCACCTTCTTATTGCGAATGTAGCAAGGAAAGCCTTATACCAGAGACACTTCAACCATTTAGCTCCCAAATTGTACAACCTGCTTCCTGAAAACATCAAGAGCACAGCATCTGAAACAAGATTCAAATCTGCAGTCCACAAATGGATATTAAATACAGGAAGGCAAAACTTGGAAATAATTATCTCAAACAACATGTGAGCTCACTTACCTAATAATTCCGCACTAACCCCCCCCCCCCCTACTCTAGAACATGGGTAAACCATAGTTGAGTAGGGTAATTTCCAAAAATTATTTCTCAAAAATTGCAGTTCTATAGTTATTAGATTCCCATTTAATTTGCTAATATATATTATATTGTTTTATAGTTTTAATTAATTATTGATTGGAAATAAAGTATTTATTTATTTATTTATTTATTTATTTATTTATAGTATCAACTTTTTCTGGTAAATTCAACGACTTGCAGTCAATTTTGATTGAGAATAAATGATATTTTTACTCAATTCTGACGAGACATGCCAATCAAGGACGCCTTTGAAGGTGAGTCTCCTTGTCTCGGAAACGTTTGGCCAGAAGTGAGTGAAAATATTATTTATTCTCAATTAAAATTGACTGTAACTCGTTGAATTTACCAAAAAAGTTACAAGGAACTATCTTTATACATTTTATATTCTGGTATATCAGTTCCACCATTAAATATAGATCATAATTATGAATGCTAGCATGTATATAGGTATAATAAAAGAAGATTATAATACAAGAAGCCGAGGAGATTATCACTTGGTGAGTCACAATAGTAGCTTATTCAAACAAAAACCTAGTTATATTGGTAGGAAATTCTACAACAAGCTACCGCAGTTTTTGAAGAGTCTTGAAAATATAGAAATATTTAAAAAACAATTGAAAAAATATTTAGTTGATAAAGCTTTTTATAGTGTACAAGAGTTCCTTTTCACATCAAAATTAAGCCTCACCTCAACTAATTGATGTAATTATGGTATCTAGTGTATAATATTGTTGATCTGACTTGTCTTATACTTCTTAACTGGAGTCTCCAAAACGTAATCTACAAAAAAAAAAAATAATCATATCCTTTCACATAGCAGCTTGATATAAAAGTAGTACGAATAATAAAACATCATTAAAGTAATGCGTTTCTGCAAAACGGAGTTGGAGTGCCATAAATTATACTGCATAGAAAATATTTTATGACTCACTAAAAAAAACAATTATTATGAAATGGAAATTTTTCAACGTTCTATCGTAAACAAAAATGACAGCTCATTGTTGAAAATAGTAATCTCAATCAGATTTTATTATTCACTCTCATTGAAATGTTTTTAGGTTTGTGAAGAGTTCAGTAATTGCTAGAGCAATAAAGTAGACTAAGGTGCAGGTCCTATTCGCTTTAAAATTAAAATTTCTAATCTACAATTTCATTTTTGTAATTAATGAAGTCGTGCTGTTATTCGTTTTTCCTTCCAAGATGTTGCACAGAATTATAGTTTTTTATAGTTACTTTTGAATATTTCATTCATTTATTGGATTAACTGCATTATTTCTGAACATTTGAAAAGAGGAACTCAATTGAGAATCGGCAACACCAAAGCAGATAACCCTCTTGATATTCAACAGAGGAAATAATGGGAGCTGTTTGGCCCATTTCCTGTGACGTCATCGGCCCATTCCATTAATAGAATTGGCACAAACTAATTGGTGTATGACGCGATGAATGAGTTTGATTCCAAGGTTGAATTCATTACTACAAAATAGGCTGCCATACATCCATCTCAGAGAATTCGCCATAAAATGGCATGACTAATGGTCATAGCACACAAAGATTCATTCACAATTCATAAACTAGTAGGCTACCTCTGTGAACTGCAGACCCCACGCCCAAGAATAAGGGTGCTAGCACAGAGGAGCATACTCGATGCACCAGTACTCAATGATAACAATCACCATCGTAAAATTGTACGCAATCGTCAGACCTAACCCTTGATTCAATTTGCGTAATTCATTTCATGTCTGTTTTCCACAAAAGTCACTACCATCAAGGCTGCATTTCTATTTTCCAGACAGCTGATTGCACAAATCAGATCATATTTCACATGTCTAATGAATGAATTTGTAGGACAATATTAATTCAATCAATTTATTATCCTCAAAATAATACAAATTCACTTCTTACAAAATCACAATTACAAATGCAATAACAATATTTATTAACTTTTTGTTGTAAATTTAACGACCTGCAGTCAGTTTTCACAATTCACAATTTGAAACTGACTGCAAGTCGTTAAATTTATTAAAAAGCTAATATTAACAACGCAGATCGTTATGGAACAAGAAATCCAAGAACAATATTTACATTAATAAAATAAGATAAAAGTACTGCAGAGGAAAATTATAATGCCTGCAAAAGTTTCCCTGATTGCAGGTATATGAGTCAGTAAGAATAACAATGATTTAGTCTAAAATGAGACAAAGATGGAAAATAGGAAATTTAAGATTCAAAGAAACAGAATGAAGGAAGAAAATATAAAATAAGAAAATAATATAAAAGAAAATAAAATATAAAAATAAAATAAAAGAATATAAAAGGAAGAAAATATACTGTATTTTTCATATAGCTTGGCAGCAGTATGTTGGGTTCAGATGTAGCATGTCCCATCTGCTACACGCTGCCAAGTTATATGAATACTACAGTAAATATATACCATATATTAAATATATAAATACAAGGAAGGAAGAAAATATAGAAGTAACACAAAAGTTTAAACCAAATTGAGATAGAAGAAGAAAAAAAGAAAAGAAATAAGATTAACATTAAAGTCTCTTATATGATTTTCTAAAAATAACTATTAGATGATTTTTCCATTTATATTTTCAGAAATGATGTGAATCATCTTCTGTCACTCTTTCGTGTGTCTCGATTATGATATAAATGTATATATTATCATTTACTTGATAATCACTTGTTTTATACTTCATTCAAATATTAAAAAGGTTTTTACTTTTATATGTTATTCTTATGAGTGATAACTTAATCAATATGAAGGCTCAGCCAGATGAATAAGAAAAGGCCCGAGGGCTATCTTGAAATCTGTTTGCAATATTGCATGTGATGGAGAAACTACAGTAATTTTAAAAATATATAATATATTTCCCACAGAAGAAGGCATGAGTTCCTTTCCTTTTTTTCTTTCTAATTTCCTTTAAATGAAAGCAAATTTTGAAAATCCTTACACATACATCGTTGCAGTGGCGGATTAATGAATTTTTATGGGAGGGGGCGACATACCCCAAAAATACCCGTCGGGGGGGGGGGGGGGTATGGAATGAAATTTTTGGAAATTTTGTAGCCTTTAACAGCATTTTACACCATTCTAGCACTTAAAATGTAGTAGAAATATAATTTTTTCGTGTTTAAGAACAATCAAATTTCCCCTAGCTAGAGTAGTTTATTTCTGTATATTCATGTGGAATTAGGAATACAAATTTTTTTATACAATACAATATGTCTTGAACAAAAATTGCTTTGCTAGCTTAATTTTTATCAAAATTTACAGAGAAATGAACAGAGTCTAAGCAATTTATTCGTGATCGTGATGATTTTTAGACCTATATACATATATGATTAGACCTATATGTATATATTTAAATTAATCTCAACATTCTTTCATGTTTCATAATACCAGTACTACAATAAATATGTATTAGGTCAAAAACAAACAGAGATTTATATGCCCCTACCTATTCTATAAAAGATTAATCTTATTCAAACTAATTTCACTTGATATAAGATTTCCTTCATTCTCTGTCATTTGTTAATTCGTCATTGAATTAAAATTATGTCAACAGTTAAAGATAATGTAAAGGTAATATAGAAAATAAGGCAAAATAAGTATTACATTTGTTAATTCCCGGCCGGCGGAGGCGGAGTGGTAAGACAAGTTGGAGTTATTTCGTCTGTGGCGGGACAATTAAAATTTAACCGTGTGCATGTCACAAGTGTTACCCTTTTTAATTTTTTAACATGTGCAAGCCCTCGGGGGGGGGTGGTCGCCCCCTCCGCCCCCCCCCTTTAATCCGCCCTTGCATCGTTGGGGATTCCTTAAAGGAAGATCCATTCAAGATTTCATAGAATTTGGTCAGTGAATTTAGCCGTAAATGCGGTACAGACAGAGACAGACAAATGCCAAACGGTCGACTTGAAACAGTTTTTGTTTCTCTCTTCGTTCGGTCAATAATGGAGAAACACAAAAGAGCAACAGAAAAGATTCACATCAAAGAGTGTGGAAAAGATTCAAAAAAACAAGTTTATCTAAAAATTTCTTCTCCAATATAAAGTCAAGTCCATACGCTTTATAAAACATTGAAAAAATAGAAAAAGACCTTTGGGAACTTCCAGAAAACACTCAACTTCAGGATATTTGTACAGTAGGGCGCGTGGCTCTGGTTTCACTACTAGCCGTCCTGTTAAAAGTTGACTAGTTGACCTTGAAGACATCTGCAGCGTCGCAAGAGCCACATGTTTTTAAAAATGAGCGATAAACACTCCCCTCGCCATGGCTGACTACCAAACGGCCGTGCGCCCAGACTAATTGTTTCTACTGTATGCTAGCGGGACAAACATTACAAATACTACCTAGTTATATTGGTAGGAAATTTACACTACCGTACATAATTTTATTTCTAAAGAGTCTTGGAAGTATCGAAATATTAAAAAAAAACAATTGAGAAAATATTCAGTTGATAAAGCGTTTTATAGTGTTAAAGAATTAATCTCAGATCAAAATTGAGCGTAATCTCAACTAATTTGAATTGTAATTATTGTGATAACTAGTGAGTAAGAATTACAATATTGAATATAATTTTTGACTTGACTTGTCTTACACTCCATAACTGGAGATTTTAAGATGTAATCTTAAAAAAAATGAGTTTGCCTGATAGTATATATACAACTATTCACAGCTAAACTAAATAATTTCTATAATAATATTAGTAGCAATAGAAGCTACTGTATTAATCATTTTTATACAATGAAGCCTACGTACAGCCTCAATAATACTAAATTCACCTAAAAAGTTCATATTAACAACGCAGTTCGTCATGGAACAAGAAATCCAGGAATATTAAATAACTAGTAAACATCTTCCATCATTGCAAAAATAATTGTTATTACATAAGGCTACAGTCCCTAAAACTATAATTAACAAGTTAGTTTGAAGTAACTGACAATTTAACAAACTGACAAATATACAGAAACAGAATTATTTATTAATTTTGAATTTCTTCAAGTGCTATTAATTTATACTGAAGACTTCCGCAATGGCGGATATTGACAACAGTATTGAATAGATGATGGAAATCAATGAATGCTACTGTACAAAACTATCAGTCACCACCGGGAATCGAACCACGGACCTCCCAATTGCCGGTCGGCCGCCCCTAGTGGTATTAAAAATAAAATAAAAAATAGCACGTGAAGAAATTCGAAATTAATAAATTCTGTTTTTTTATTAACAAGTGAAACTCTGTGCAGAGGTCTACTGTGCAGAAAGAGGTCTCCATGGTCTAGTGGTTAAGGCGCTCAACCGGCAATTGAGAGGTCCGTGGTTCGATTCCCGGTGGTGACTGATATTTTTGTACAGTTGCATTCATCGATTCCCATCAGCTTTTCAATGCTGTTGTCAATATCCGCCATTGCGGAAGTCTTCAGTATAAAGTAATAGCAATTAAAGGAATTCGAAATTAATAAATTCTGTTTATGTATATTTGTCAATTTATTCAATTGTCAGTCACTTCAAACTAACTTGTGAAACTCTTTTTTAATACCGTAATTATTTCTTAATCTAATGTTTTTCGGAGGATGAAGCCCACATAGGTCTGAGACCTGTGCGGGTGTAATGAGTTGGATGATGGTGATTGACGTACAGTTTTAGGTGGTTTCCGAACCACCGGAATATCAGTACAATAATTGAATAGAAATGTAGTGTCAGTTTCTATATCAAATTGTTCATCAAGTATTTCGTCATGGAAAACAACATAAATTTATTTTTTAATGTGGACGAGCAGCTCTCAATGCCATTATAAGATATTGTGCATGTTTCACCTGTATGCTCTTGAACTTGACATTTATTGAAGCTTGTTATTAATAAACAGCTCAATGGCAATACACTCGACTAAAATAATGATATCAATTTCAATTGTCTTTGTTGACTAATTGATTGTTTTCATTTGCCAAGCCCGTTGTTACATTCAACTCTTTTATCATTTCAATGTACTGCGCAATAGCATATTTTAACTGCGTAGTACCGAACTCTAAAACAGCTGGTCTGATAATTTTCATTTCTGATAATACACTTCACCATGGCACATTTTCGCCTGATAAATCAACTTTAATGAATCACGTTTACAGAGCAAAAGCTTTTCAATATCTGGAAATTACTCGATTTATAATAGATGGATTTTAAAACCAAAACGGAGTTTGATATTGAGCAATCCATTTGTGTATCTTATTCTATTAAACGAGCAAGGAATTGTATGCACATATGTATGTACGTATTTCCAGTCACTATCTCAAAAACGACTCTAATGATTTTGATGAAAATTAATATTTAGTGGCTTCTTGGTGCAAAAATACGATTGCGCTAGGTCTCATTCCTATAAAAACTCGTTGAAGGACACAAAAAAGGAGAAATCTATCCTTACAGGAACAGCTGATGAAAAAATTCATTTCAATTATATGGTAGGCACCTTATTTACGCTACCTGGAACGCGAAACTTACGCGCGTACCATGCAATCGGAGCCTTGCAGTTATGTAGGAAACACATGACTGGAGAATCAAAGCTCAGCAAATGATTTTTTCATTTCTTTGGTGAATTGATTACAAAACTAAACCTTTCTAATTACTTTGGTCCATCATGTGAAAAGACACTCAGGGTCCCGAGCTTCGCTCAGGGGTTACTGTTACATATGCCTGATAGTTTTATAATTTTAAATTTCCTTTTCAATGCAATCTATCATTGTTACTAAAAAAGCCTGCATGTTCTTTGTCCGTATAAAACAGTTCCAGCCAATTTATGGTTGAAATTCAGTGAAATAAACACACATTCATACGGTGTCAGCTCACTGCCTCCTGTTTGCAGAAAGGAGCGTGTCTGTAACATATATCTTATTCTATTAAACCAATTTAATTTTAACCAAAAATCGGCTGGAAATGTCTTCTATTAGTCTATTTTCAAAACAGTGATAGATTTTATTTTTAAAAAATCATAGATTAAACCCATAACCCTTAGGCTACCCCCGAGCGAAGCTACACTTATTCACACTTATACATGTACAAAATAAAAATAAATTCTTGTTTTAATATTTATACTGATATTAGTTTCTTGGAGACTCCAGTTGAAGAGTATAAGATAATAAGTCATATTAGCAATATTATACAATGAGTCATTCAATACACTAGTTACCATAATTACTATATCAATTAGTTGAGATGAGGCTTAATATTGATATGAAAGGAACTCTTGTATAGCCTACTATAAAAAGCTTTACCAACTAAATATTTTTCAATTGTTTTTTAAATATTTCTATATTTTCAAGACTCTAACAACTGCGGTAGCTTGCTGTAGAGTTTCCTACCAATATAACTAGGTTTTTGTTTGAATAATCTACTATTGTGACTCACGAAGTGATAATCTTCTCGGCCTCTTGTATTATAATCGTGTACGTCAAGATTTTGGTTAATATCACTCTTTTTTACATATAAAGTAGCTTAATACACATATAAGCAGGGTACAGTTAGGAGAACAAGTCTCTTGAACAACGGCCTACATAAATCTAATTTATCAACTCTTTCCATTCATCTAACCGCTTTCTTTTGAATCTTAAACACCCTCTTAACAGTTAACACCCTCTTAAGGTTTTGTTTTGATGAATTACCCCATACTAAGATAGCAAATCAAAATTAAGCCTCACCTCAACTAGTTGATATAGTAATTATGGTAACTAGTGTATAAAAGTATAACTAATTATTGTTGATCTGACTTGTCTTATACTCCTTAACTGGAGTCTCCAAGACGTAATCACAGATTACAGATCTGTGACGTAATCTACAAAAAAAGCATACCTAATAATATGTGACAGTAAGAGCCCATGGTAAGCTGTAAAAAGTAACTTTTTGTCATTCAATGTAGCGGCTCTGCTGATAACTGATAACAAACTTGTGACAAATTAATGAACATTTTAAAACAAATAAAGAAACCGACTTCAATGGTATGATACCCAAAAAATAAATACTCACGTACTAAACATTTTAAAAATTAGTATTTTTAGTTTAAACCCTCTCTGTGGACGTTGTCCATATTGAGAGTTACCTACATGAAAAATACTTGTGCCATTAGCGCTCCAAAACGATTTAACGATATTACATCCATATGTTTACATACTTTTAGCAACCTTCTTAAATATACAAGGAATGAGTAGAAATTGAAACAAAACTGATCATAATCATATACGTCACACATATATTACTTGAAAAACATCTCACATTAAATATAATAATAGTGATAGGGTATACTACAAAATTGGAAAATCTCAGATTGGATAAATAATATAAAAAATTCGGGAAAAACAGTCTTACACAAAATGCACTAGATTAATAATTCCAATAATCTAAATTTTCGAATTCAGCTCAATCAAAAAGTAACTTCTCCAGAACTTTAATCTACAAAAGCCAAGCAAATAATAACTTTCTAAATCTGAATATCGTTTCACACTCTTTTACATGTGTATTAAAATGTTTTGGCACAATAAAATTGTAAAATCCTCTTGAAGCTTTAAGTTTTGGAAGAGAAAGAATCAACCTGTTTTTCCTTCCAGAACGAATATTGAAGTTTTTATTATATTCATTACAGCGCTTATATTTGGGATATATATTTTGATAATATTTGAGATAGGTACTCAATATAAATATGTTTGGTTTCTAAAAACTGTCAGAAACAGAATCAGCCCACTAAAATATTGAAAACATTATTTTGCTGAAAAAGAATGGAATCTGAAAAAGAGAGAGTGATTGAGGAGTCTAAGTGTTGCATTCGAGGAATTCCTCGAAGGCACCGGTCTAAAGAGAGAGAGAGTGTGTGAAAGAGAAAAAGATAGTTGGCATGAGCAGTTAGTCAGATTGCATGCGCATCTGGTGTATGAATCTATTTCAGTGAGAGGTCTTTGCCCGTTCACGTTGCCTTGGTTTTCGCGACTATTGCGTTGCATGAATTTAATTAAAAACAGTTATAAGCTCAGTTATTTGGCTTCCCAACTTTTCTGGGCTCGAAAATCGTCCAAACAAGATTACCGTAGCCTACCTACGTTTAAGCAAAACAATTCTGCGCGTAAAAACCTGAGCCTATTCAACCTACGGTACGCAAAATATGTTGACTGATGTTCAGAATAATTCAAATAGAAGTTTGCATCCAATAAAATTATGTAGCAAAGCATTCAGTTGCAAATGCTGAGTGATCATTAAGTCGCGCACATGTAAATTAAATAATTAATATATAACGTTTCCATAACTAAATAGTAGTGTTACGGGTTCTATGTCTAAAATAACGCTGGCAACACTCAAATAAATTACTCGCACTTTATTTACACAAATAATCACAACACTCACTGATCAGTAACGTCTTACAGAAAAATAAGCAATTAAAAACAGATAAATCGATATTGTTCAACTAATAACGAGATTTCAATAAACTGTACAAAAATCAATCGCTAAAAGTTAAAAGTCTGATCTAATATTAAATAACAATTGAACAATAAACTGTTCAATAATATTCAAAAAGAAACGTCGAAAAAGAACAATTAACCTACGTAGCACTAGTCTGTAATACAATAAAAACTATTTAGTAGCTCACTGGTATGAATTAAACAGGAAAAAGAATTATCACTATAGGCACAAAGAAAGAATTATCACTATATAGGCACAATATATAGAACTGTCACAACTTGTTTATCACGACGAATTTCAAAGACAACTGAACTCATTTACAAAAGTCTACCTCTATTTATATTATTTTTCATAATAATTGAGATATCTCTCAATTTTTCTATCAACTTCTAAATAAACAATCAAGGAAACTCGAACTTTCCACAATATTCAATAAGACTCCATTAATCTCTAATCAAACAACTAGAACATTCTACAAAGATCCAAGCAAACACCATAAAAGTGTAGAAAGCAGAGTAATTAATTGCTTAAAAGTAAACATAGATATTACATAGTAGATAACACCGAGAACCACTGTTCCTTCTTCCTCTCTATTCTCGCTACAGTAGTTTTGTTTAATAAAGTATTGTTAAATAAATAAAAATAAATAGAATTTTATTGCCATGAAACAAATACATTGTTATGGGCAAAGTCAAAACAATAATACAGCAAGGTAACAACAGTCAAAAGTCAAAACAACAATAAACTTATAATCCTTGTTTTCATAAAAAATAGACTACTATACAACAAAATATCGTAGCAACACACATAATATAGGCTACTGTCAATTTGGCACTCTGCCAACATTATTGGGACATAGGCTATTGGTCCAAATCTACTTCACAAGCAATCTGACCACCAACCCAAAATCAACCACAGTTAAACTGCAGAGCAACAATTCGGTGCTCAAGAAATTCCCTTATTGAATAAAAAGGGTTTCTTACTAACCAAAAATACAATTTCTGCCTAAGCAAATGATAAGGAGCCTCTGTCCAAATTTGTGGTAGTCTGTTGAATAAACTAATGCCAACAACAACATAGCTATTTTGTGCTTTATATAATCTGCAAAAGGGAATGTCAATATTCCTATTTCCCCTTGTACAGTGAGAATGTATATCTCTTCTGAGCCGGTGTTCTGACAAATTTTTCTTTGTATGTAGCAGAACCATGAAAATGTAGAGGTTGATTATGGTAAGAATTTTCAATTCTACAAACAAGGGCATACAGTGAGCCAGTCTATCAGAGTTTGAGATTATCCTGATAACTTTCTTTTGAAGTATCAACAATTCCTGAACATGTGCACCATTCCCCCATAGTAAAAGACCATAAGATATGATACCTTGAAAAAAAGCAAAATATGCTGACCTCACATAAGACCCAGGAACATGATTTTTTAAATTTCTCAACAAGTATACAACTCTAGACAGTTTAGAACTAACATAACTGATATGAGGTTGCCATGACAATTCACTGTCAATAATGACACCCAGGAACTTCACAACACCCAAATTGCCCTCTACTGGTAGATCTCTCAGACTGAATATATTCTGTTGAGTTTTCTATTTATTAAGCAAAAACCCATTTGCTCGAAACCAGATTGAAGCTTGAGATAAACTGTCTTTAGTCATGATTTGAAGGGTGTTAAAATCTGAACTGACATTTAAAAAAGTTGTATCATCAGCATATAGAATGGAATGGGCATTTATATGTGATGGTAAATCATTAATCATGATTATAAATAACAATGGTCCCAAAACCGAACCCTGTGGTACACCATACTTTATTCCAATTGTTTCAGATTTCTCTTTTCCTATCACACTACCTGTTTACGGTCTCTAAGGAATGAATAAAAAATATTATTAACTTTAGTCTCAATAATTCCATAATAAACCAGCTTACCCAGAAGTGAATCATGCTCCACAAAATCAAAAGCCTTGCTAAGATCGCAAAAGGTAGCCTGAGCAAAATTTCTTTCCTCATAAGCCCTAAGCACTTTCCTAATCATTGAGTCAATAGCATGAACAGTCGATTTACCTTTTCTGAAACCGAATTGTTCATTTGAGAGTATGTTATTAGTTTTTAAAAATTTTGCACACCTGTAAATGAATAACTGACATAATTGGCGTTAGGGATATTGGACGGTAACTGGAAGGACACTCTCTTTCCACCTTTTTATAAATAGGCACTACTCTAGATAATTTTAGTACATCAGGAAATATACCCTCCCGCAAACATTTATTAAAACAATATGTAAGAGGAAGTGCTATACAACCGATTATCTGTTTCAGCAAATTCAGAGAGATCATAGATATCTACACTGTCAGAAGGTCTTAAATCATTTACAACATTCAATATCAAGTCTGGTGTAACATCTTTGAATGATAAATTTTCTCTCAGTCTACCATTCAAATTACATTGATTCAAAAGTTCTGACACAGTTTCACGTGGCCTTACAATACTGGTACAAATATTATCAACAGACTGAACACAAAAATTATTAAAATCATTTGGAGATATTGCTGAGCATTCCTTTTGTTTACTTTTAGCAACTGAATTTATCAAATTCCATGCTTTCTTGCATTTATTTTTGGATGACTCAATACTAAACAAGTTATACTCTTTCTTAGCCTCGTTTACAGCACACTTGTAATTTCTTCTAGCTCTCAAGTAATTCAATTTCAAGACATCCTACACAATTCATAACAAAATGTTAACTCACTTTTCATGTTGGCTAGTTGAGGAGAATACCATGCCTTATTACAGGTTACAGGTTCTACATTTAAAATATAACACTTTAAATTAACACAAATTATCCACAACTCACACTGTTCAGTTATTTCTTACACAAAATAATGTAATCGGAAGCAGTATTCAGCTAATAAAGATTTCACTATACTACTGTACAAAAATCAATCGCTAAATGTCAAAAGGCTGATCTAATATTAATAATAACTGTTCAATAATTAACCGAGAAACTTCTGATACATAACAGTTGAAACTCTACAAGCACTTACGAGTCACTGTATAAACTGTCAAGTAAGCCTGAATAATAATCTGTCACCATATACTATATTGAGTCACTATCACTATGTCACTATATATAGCTTCCGCCCTAATAGTTGTAGGTGGTTTAAATTTTAAATGTTCATTCAGAGGTGGTGAGTAAAAAACAACGATCAGCTGGAAGAGCCCTAACTTCTTCCCTAATAGTCCTAGAAGGTTGAAATTTGAAATGTAATCTCAGATCTCAGTGGCAGGTGGCGAATACTGTGTATTCTAGACTCATGCGATTTCTTAAATAGCTTCTCCTTCCTATTTAACGTTTTGCTAACTCACTAACTCATTTTTGTTCACATAAGTATCTTTTTTGTCTCATCAGATATTTTGGCATAACTAGGATATATTTCACGTCATCTACCTATGAGGAGATAAAGTCTCGGTATTTATTATAGAAACGTTACTTGTCAAATTTTCTAACAAAACTTTCCCTATTTCAACCTAACACCTTACTGAATAATAATGCAGTGTAAATTTTTGGGGGCAATGACTATTTAACATTAAAATTAAAGTTTTCCTGTGGTACTATTTTTCTTAGGCGGAAGATCACATTTTCATTTGTGAAAAGCTGCAGTGTAAAAAATCACGACGTTCTTCAAGTTTGAGAATCAGCTTTTTTTTTTGTAGATTACGTCTTGGAGACTCCAAGACTTATAAGACAAGTCAGATCAACAATATTATACACTAGATAACCTAATTACTTCAATTAGTTGAGGTGAGGCTTAATTTTGATGTGAAAGGAACTCTTGTACACTATAAAAAGCTTTATCAACTAAATATTTCTTCAATTGTTTTTTAAATATTTCTAATATTTTCATGACTCTTCAATGCTGCCTCACTAATGAAGAACTTTTGTTTGGGGCACGGCTTTGAGGCATGCCTTCTCTCAGTATCTGAGCCACTTATTGGATAAAAAATGTTGGACGTTTTTGCAATGAGAAAAAAATGCCAAATCTATATATATAATAAAAATGAATGTCTGTCTGTCTGTATGTATGTATGTATGTATGTTCCCTATAGACTTCAAAACTACTTGACAGATTGGCATGAAACTTTGGGAATATGTTGTGTGAATATTGGGGATGGTTTCTGACCATAAAATTTAATAGAAGAGCTAATAATTACTATTAATTAATCCATTTTATAGACCTAACCTACTGAACTTGCCGGCCAAACAGCTTAAAGGAACAGCTGATAGAAGTCAACAGTTTTTGATCATATGGCAAGCCCCTTAGCGGCGTTATTTACGCTGGCTTTGAACAGCAAAAGACTTTGTACTCTGCTTGTAGGCTACCGTGCAGTCGGAGCCTCGCAATATGTAGGAACCATACGACTGGGTATGATGAAATGTAATTATGCCAGGTTGATGACATCTGTTAACCAATGCAGCTAGAAATTTGATATGCAGCCTCAGCGGGAGGTGGCGAATAATAAAATACAAAACTAGCTTCTACCCTTATAGTCGTAGGAGGTTTAAATTTGAAATGTTTCTTCACTCAGAGGTGGTGATTAAGAATACAACGAAGCCTCTATGATCAGCTGGAAGAGCCCTAAGACTAACTTATTTCCCAATTTGAAATGTAACCTCAGCGGGAGGTGGCGAATAATGAAATCAAGGAGAATTTTTATGAGAACGCAGCAACGCGCGTCGAGCCAGCTAGTCTTTATATAAAATAGGCGAACATGTTTTTTTGTGATGACAACTCCTCCGTGGTTTCTCGACCGATTTTGTTCGTTCACGTCTCATTTGAAAGATCTCACCTAGTAGATGTTTGATAAGGTCTTACATTTTGAAAAAAGTCATCGTGGACATGATGAATGAACGATCAAAGTTTTAATTTTTGCCATTGCTTTAACATAGGGATCGGTGAGCTGAAAATTTTCACATTTCAACTTAGGATGATCAGCTGTTTTGAAACAAAAAGTTTATTTTTCATTGTTCATTCAGAGAGAGAGGGTGGGAGGATAGGATAAAGAGGAAGAGAGAGAGGAAAGAGAGAGAAAAGAAGAAGAAGAAGGGGAAGAAGGAAGAGAAGGAAGAGGAGAAGATGAAGAAGACGAAGGAGAAGAAGAAAGAGGAGAAAAAGAAGAAGAAGGGGAAGAACGAGAAGTCGGAGAAGAAGTAGAAGAAGAAGAAGAAAAAGAAGAAGAAAAAGAAGAAGAAAAAGAAGAAGAAGTAGAGGAAGAGGAAGAAGAAGAAAAAGAAGAAGAAGAGGAAGAAGAAAAAGGAGAAAAAGAAGAAGAAGAGGAAGAAAAGAAGAAGAAGAAGAAAAAGAAGAAGAAGAAGAAAAGGAAGAAGAATAAGAAAAAGACGAAAAAGATAAGGAAGAAAAAAAAGAAGAAAAAGAAGAGGGAGAAGAAGAAAAAGAAGAAGAGGGAGAAAAAGAAGGAGGAGGAGAAGTAGAAGAAGGAGAAGGGGAAGAAGCAGAAGAAGAAGAAGAAGAAGAAGAGGAAGTGGAAAAAGGAGAAAAAGAAGAGGAAGAAGAAGAAGAAGAAGAAGAAGAAGAAGAAGAAGAAGAAGAAGTAGAAAAAGAAGAAGAAGAAGAAGAAGAAGAAAAAGAAGAAGAAGAAGGAAAAAGATGAGGAAGAAGAAAAAGGAGAAAAAGAAGAAAAAGATGAGGAAGAAGAAAAAGGAGAAAAAGAAGAAAAAGAAGAGGAAGAAGAAAAAGAAGAAGAAGAAGAAAAAGGAGAAGAGGGAGAAAAAGAATAAGGAGAAAAAGAAGAGGAAGTAGAAGAAAAAGAAGAAGAAGGAGAAAAAGAAGGAACTTATAGCATCATAGGTATGTTTGATACCCACTTAGAAATGGAGCAACTCATACTGTGCTTAAACTTATCATCATAGGCAATGCTGTCGTTCAGTATGTATAGAAAATCTACATTTGGAATGTATTTTACAAAGTTTAATAAAGTTGCACATCCGTGCGACCCGGGATAACCTAGTTCATAAGAATTGCCCAACAAATAACTGAGATATGATAAGGAAAATGATAAGGATATGATAAAGATATGATAAGGATTTCCAGCTGTATCACTGTTATTTTCGAATGAATATAAAATAATAGTTTCCAAGATTCGCGTTTGCACTAAAAAAATTAGCTTGACACATGCTCCACTCTTGATTGTTAAAATGATGATTGGCTTCAATTTTCACAAAATTAAAAATGAGCTGAAAATTCGTGAAAAGTTACAAAATTCAATATTTCTCCATGCACAAACTGATGATTCTTCAACATAGAAATTATTCAAAATTATTCCATTCAGATTTTCAATATTTTTATTCTCTAATCGGGGGGCGGAAACGTATAGGGTATCGAACATTTTGATATGAGGGGTGGGGGTGTTATCGGAGATTTTGGGGCCCTCCCGGGGGATCTGGGGGTTATGGACCCTCCGATAAGGGTCCGGGGGTCCTCCCCCGGGAATATTTTGTTAGATAGTCCCTCTAAAATTATTTTAACAGATTCTAGTCTCGCATGACTAGAAAAGCTTAAATTCATTCATTTTAGTCCACATTATGGGAATTTTTTGGATTTTTGATGCTGGGAACTTGATTTGAGGCTCAAAAAAGTAATTTTACGAGTATCTATTAAAATGAAGTTCATAAGCTTAAATTTAATAAATCATTGCTTTCATGAATCGCTTGTTCAAGAACTTGAGTATATGCTTAGTTCATGTATGAAATATAAAAAATACTGCTTTTATAGTGCCAATTTAAAAAGTTATAGTGCTTTCGAATTAGTAATACAATCAGGGACACACAGAGACCTTTTGTGGTACGGGGCAGAGGCTGGAGGCTCCTTTACCCCTTCACCCTAAATACAAATTTTCAATCACCTATCAACAGGTGGGGGGGAGAGATTCTATTTCCCCAACACACCCTGGTATCACCCCCCCCCCCCCCCACGAAGTTCAGTCCTGGCTACGCCACTAGTGTTGGGGCGCCTTGTTTATCAATAAAATGAGATTAAATCTGAACAGTGGCAGAAATGAGCATTTGAAGCCCGTCTGCAAAATATCAAGTGATTTTCTCCTTTCATTGTGTCAACTTCATGCAAGTGGGCTGAGGGCCCTTCAAACCCATGAAGAGAAAATAGTTATTGTCAAAGTCCATAGTCAATGGAGGCCTTCCTCCCTCTTATTTATCTATCATGTAAAAACAATTTTGTGAATTGTGCATTACTATTACGTAGCGGTTTACAGTTATGACAAAATAATATCAGAAATAATAATTTAAGTACAGTCAATAGCTATATGTGGAATTAAAGTCAGTTAATATTATTAATATAATAAAATAATCTATACAATATAATATGCATTTTATATTTTTATAAACAGTGCACTAGTGAGTGGCATGTCATGTAGCTAAACCTGTTACAAATGCGACTGAGCTGCAATTCCGGGACATGAAAAACTAATAGCTACCCTTATACCAGATGCAGATGCATTTTAAAATAGTGTTTACAAAACCAAGTTATTGGAAGCTGTTTTTGTAATGTTGCTGAAGTGTGAGTAGAGTAGGGATGAGGGAGAGAGAAAGAAGAGTGAGGGCGCGAGAGTGAGAGAAAAAATCCGGACACTCACACTAGTGTTTTTGCTTAAAAGTAATAAAGACAGAAAGTAAATTCCTAGAAGTCAACTCTGTCATAGCGAAAACCGTTTGAGTACAGGCCGGCAAGGCATTTAACTGGAAATAGGAGAGGGAAGCATGGTGGCAGGGTGGCTGCTATTTTGGGAAATAGTCGGGGATGTCTTTACAGCTCCATTGTCACAAACGAAAGATTCTATCCAAGAATGCTGTGCCCGGAAGGTTATTGAGGCAGGAACTAATTCCTTCATTGCTTTGTTCCCGCCAACACTTGAGGATTTTCAGACTCTTCACATCTGGCAAAATCCAACACCAACTGACCATTCCATTTCTAGTTCCGACTTGCTAGGCGAAAGCACAATTTCTTATCTGTTACAATTTCTTAATCTGTGGCGAAAGTATCCGACAAGTTGCTCCTGTTTTTTGTATCATCCTACATCGATAACAACGAGTTGCACATTGAGTAAGTTACGGTAAGTACACCTTTTTTGTAGCCTGGCTAATAACTAATTATTAGTAATTATATAACTAACTAATATAGTGTAGTCAACATACGTAAAAATAAACCATGTATTTCATCTAATTTTATCAAATTTGTTTGCTTTTGGGAGAGTGAAGGGATTGATATGTTAATTATAGAGAAAATTTACAAAACCGGGTACGCGGGTCTCAAAAAATAATCCATTAAAGTATTAATACTTCTTTGGTTAAATTAGAATAGCTATATCTACTAACTACTATAGGTATATGTTATTCACCTATACTGCTATTATCAACTATAGGTCTTCCACTCTTGACGCCTGAGATGATCAAAGCCAATGTAGTGATTACACTTTCAAGTTTTATAAAGTCTCTTTCTATTTATGTGATATAATATTTCAATTGCAATATGATCTACATTTTTTGTATATTTTTTTAATAGCATTCTGTTCTACATTTCATTACAGGCTAATAGTGGAAATGATGAGGATGACCATGATGATTATGATGTTGATGATCCAATAGGTATAATAAAAAAAGAGACAGACATAGATGAAACTCTAATGGATCCAGTTCCACTGAAGGTGAGTTCTCATTAAGGTTATTCACTAATTCCTATACAGTAATTTTTCGCAATTATTTATTCCATATTACATATCTTATTAAGAAAAAAAATTAAGTTGCAATGTATTAACTTAAAAAGATAAAATACAATTTTGAAAATTATAGGGAAAGTACTTCCTCAAAAGAATAAGCTCGAGCTTGAGAATGGAGCCCACTGCGCTTTGGTAGTTGTGGGAAAATATAAAATTAATACTATCTATATAGATAACTGTACTATATAACTATATAGATTTTTGAAGAAAGAATTTCCTTTTGATTTTGCCCTGGGCCAATAAAACACGAAGAGAGTCTTTGATCTGTTCACATTACTATGATCAGCTATATTTACCACGGTAAGTAGAAGAATACGGTAGGTGTCACCAATTGGATGCGCAGTAGCAAACCTGTTATCTGACGTCATCGCCACCAAGGAACCGAACCCCGATGCAATTGTTTTGCAGTATTCAAGTGTATGTAAATACCATCAATATTTTTCAAAGTTGAATAGAATTCGGAAATAATATTATTGAAAAGTGTAGTTTATTGTCTTAATGGTGTGTGTAGTTCTTCATTGTTATGCAGGATTTAAATGAGTAGAGCAAGAAACAAGAGATTGTAGAAAATTTGGACTTATTGAAAGTTCTATCAGGCTATATAGCTTATCGTGAATTATAAAGGTATTCCAAAAACATTCAATTATGGTGAACGATCTGGACAAAATGCTTCAAAAACTTCCAACTGGCTTTCTTTTTTATCTAGAGGTGGCCTAATAAATCCATTGGATGAGTGGCTGTCAATTTCAATTCAGCTTGAAAGGGAATTTGAAAAGTTTCATGGAGAAAGACTTCAAATGCAATGTTAATTCTTACCAACATTATAAAAGAAAATTCAATAATATCGACGACTTTGCCATTGAATGATTTGGTAGAATGCGTTCTTTTATAAGGATGAAAGATTTGAATAAGAAAATTCGAAAAAGACCTGCAGCATCCAATCAAACATTAGATAACAGACGCAAAATAAGCAAGATGAAGAAAATCACATCTTAAAAATTATTTCAAGCAGTCTAGATAGTTTCCTTATTCACTGATCATTTATATAATTATTTTAAATTTTTTCCATGTCCTATTTTTTTGTCACAAACTGGAAAAAATTCCCAACTAGGATTGCAGAATTTTCCCACTGATGATCTGGTTATGTTGTTACTCATTTATTTTCTGCTTATGGCCTTTTTTTGGCGAAAAGACCATTTACTTAAAGACCATTTACTTAAAGACCATTTACCTAAATGATATCTTTGGTTTATCAATTATAATAAAAAGCGATTATATAATTAAATTCATTATGTTTTATTGATTTTAATTGCTATAAGAATTGAATTGACTGCGTGAACAGCAATATAAACATCCTATTAGTGTTAAAAGAAATATGAGCAGTAGGCTATTAGTTCTAGTTCTAAATTTACAATATTTAGTTTGATGAGCTTTCACATTCATGAAACATGCAAAATTTTAAACAAAGTTACAATAATCGGTAAGTTTTTAAATTTTCTGCACAAACCTTTTAAACTTTTCTTCCCGTAAGAACCTACTACAGTGTAAGTTATTAGGAAACTTGAAAAAAATGAATGAAAGCAGTTGAAACATTCTTCATTAAATTTATTCCTATGATTTTGATTTGATTCAATATTAGAATTGTGAAATATAATTATAATAATGTTACGGGTTCTATGTCTAAAATAATACTGGCAACACTTGAATTTATCACTCGCACTTTATTTTTACACAAATAATCACAACACTCACTGTTCAGCAATGTCTTACAGAAAAATAAGCAATCAAAAACAGATAGCACGATATTGTTCAACTGTTAATGAGTTTTTAATAAACTGTACAAAAATCAATCACTAAAAGTTAAAAGGCCGATCTAATATTAATTAATAACTGTACAATAAACTGTCCAATAATATTCAAAACGAAACGTCGAAAAAGAACAATTAACTTATGTAGCACTAGTCCGTAAGACAATAAACACTATTTAGTAGTTCACTGGTATGAATTAAATAGGAAGAAGAATTATCACTATAGGCATAGAGAAAGAATTATCACTATATAGGCACAATAATTATATATAACTGTCGCTTTCACAAACTTGTTTATCAAAACGAATTTTAGAATAGAATAATAATTCAAACAAGACTGAACTAATTTACAAGAGTCCACCTCTATTTATATAAGATTTCATAATTGAGATATCTCTCGAATTTTTCTGTCAACTTCGAAATAAATAAATAAAGAAACTAGCACTTTCTACAATATTCGAAAAGATTCCATTAATGTCTACTCAAACAACTAAAACATTCTACAAATTACCAAGTAAACACTATAAAAGTGTCAAAAGCAGTGTAATTAATTGCTTAAAAGTAAACATTTACATAACACTGAGAACCACTGTTTCTTCTTTCTTTCTATTCTCTCCAATTTCATATCCGCTACAATACTTATGACAGATGTTGAAAAGACTCGTGTGGCGTAATAAACCAAATAAAAACTTCCTCCATAAGAATAACATGTGAACTTTGATGGGTCTAAAGGTGTCTGCCCACTACACCGTATCATACTAGGAACGTTATAGGAACGGCGCATGCAAAAAAGTATTGTTCATGTGTATTATTGTCTGGCAACGCCCACTATACCGGTCCGTCACCGACCAACACCGTAACGTGCCATGAACGGTCTCCGCACAATTCCTCGGTGAGAATATTTTGCCGGTTACGTTCATGACACGTAACGTTCTACAACCGGTGTATGTTGGCCGGAAACCGCGTTGTAGGACCGGTTGTCACGGGTTATAGCCGCGCATGCGCCGCGTATAGCAGGATGCGTTTACTGCTAGCTCAGTTCATTGCTAGCCTTCGAACTATACACAAGTGTATGCTATGGATGACGAAAAACTGATTGAATGTGTACGCAAGTACGACCGTATACAGCTAGCTTTTCTTTAGCTGACAGACTTTGTCTAAAGTTTGTGTTTCTTTTGGTAATGTCATTTCCAATTTTTCCCAGCAGTTCATTATATTGAAACATTGTCATTCGAAAATATTGGAAAAATTGTTCTTCGTCATCAACAAAATGCCTATACAACGTCCAATATTCACCTTCGGATTTCCGTTTCCTTAGAGCATCATGAATCCAATAGCGTCGGGGAGACTTTTTGCGATTTCTTTCTTCTTCTTCCTCATCCAAAATAATGGCAATCATTGCCAGTTCCCTTAAAGACAGTTTTTTTTAAAGGCATAGTTTAATTAACTGAACTGCCACACCAGCATTGACGACGTGTTCACTAAGCATATAGTACGAAAATGAACAGCACTGTGCGCCAATGGAGCGGGTGCCAAACTGACATGGCACGGTCATTACGCATTGTATACCCATTATAAACGAGTATATAACGCTGTTGATACATGGCAGTGGGCATTGGCATGCATGTTACGTGTCGATAACGTTCCTATAACGGTCCTAGTATGATACGGTGTAGTGGGCAGACACCTTTAGGGCGTATACCTTGAGGAATCTCAAAACAAAAAAAAAACGCCTAGAAGTTTGAGCAAGTATTTAGGGAAGATTCCTGTAAATTTTCATGCCAATTGGCTCAGTAGTTTTCGAATTATAAATGGTGTAACTAACACAACTTTATTTTTTATAAGATTTAAATTTATAATGTTCAAAATATTCTATTATAAATATGCAATAATATACACATATATGTGTATTTTTATGCGTATAGGTGTTCTTGATCAGTATCTGATATATTCTCCATGTATGAACCTTCAGATATGTTAATACTTTCTTAATTATTTATAACACTGGTACTGTAGCCTACAAATGGTTTTATTTCAAATATTGAATATGATGTAATTTTAAGTCCTGTATACAAGAATTATTACTCGAAATATCCCAACCCATATGTTGGCGATAAATAGGCAAAATTTCAAATCTCAAAGCAATTAGGAAAAGAATTGTAATCGATTTAGCAACAACGTGCATACAAATGCGGGCTAAAGTAAGCAGTAGAAAAGAATTCTTTGGTGACGATGACGTCAGAGCTCCGAGCGCTATGCGTGTGACCCATACTGTCTTCTTCTATCTACCATGATATCTACTAACTACTATAGGTATATACTACTTACCTATACTGCTATTACCAACTATAGGTCTTACACTCTTGACACCTGAGATGATCGAAGCCAATGTAGTGATTACAATTTCAAGTATTATAAATTCTCTTTCTATTTATGTGATATAATATTTCAATTGCAATATGATCTACTACATTTTTTTATATTTCAATAGCATTGTGTTCTACATTTCATTACAGGCTAATAGTGGAAATGATGAGGATGACCATGATGATTATAATGTTGATGATCCAATAGATATAATAAAAAAAGAGTCAGACATAGATGAAACTCTAATGGATCCAGTTCCACTGAAGGTGAGTTCTCATTAAAGTTAATCAGTAAATCCTATACAGTAATTTATTTCATTTATTCATTCCCTATCACATATCTAATTAAAAAAATATATAAATTAAGTTGCACTGCAAAAAATCAAAAAGATAAAAGACAATTTAGAAAATTATAGGGGAAGTACATCCCCAAAAGAAGCTTGAGGAGGGAGCTCACCGTACTTTATCTAGTTGTATAGAAATATAAAAATTAATAATAAATATATAGATAACTATACTATATAACTATATAGATTTTTGAAGAAAGAATTTCCTTTTGATATTGCACTTGGGCCAATAAAACACGAAGTGAGTCTCTGATCTTTTTACATTACTATGATCAGCTATATCTACTAACTACTTTGGGTATATGCTATTTACCTATACTGCTATTTTCAACTATAGGTCTTCCACTCTTGACACCTGAGATGATCAAAGCGAATGTACTGCTAACACTTTCAAGTATTATAAAGTGATATAATATTTCAATTGCAATATGATCCACATTCTATTATATTTAAATTGCATTGTGTTCTTCATTTCATTACAGGATAATAGTGATGAGGATGACCATGATGATTATAATGTTGATGATCCAATAGATATAATAAATAATGAGGTAGACATAGATGAAACTCCAATGGCATTCTTCAAGGAAGAAATCAAATGTGGAATTGAAAAGGATCCAGTTCCACTGAAGGTGAATTCTCATTAAACATATTCAGTATAACCTGTACAGTAATTGTTTTTTTTTTTAATTTATTCATTCAATTATTTATACATATATAATTCAATAAAATATAAAAATTAATTTGCACTGTAACAAATCTACAAACCAAACAAACAAATTCAAACTAAAGACAAGTGGACGTTTCACAAAACTAAACTTTCTATTACTTAAAACAATCACATAATTGAACTTAAGAACTTAAATGCTTTGCCCAGCACAAGGGCCTAAATAAAATCTTAACCTCTTTTCAAATAGTAAACAAACTTGATGCCGATGTGCGCACTGTGTGCTCCTAGCATGATCATGGGGTAATGAACTCTTTGCCTGTCGTCTGACTGGGTCTCGCCCTAGGTTGGAAGCGGTGTTCACATGCTTTTTTACAAACTACTAATTATGCAACATTAGCGAATCAACACTCTCAATTTGCCTCCAGGCTTGCGCAGAAGGCCTATTCCACAATTCAAAAGTGAACAGTTCAAGTCAGTGTTAGAGGGAGCAAAAGAATGAGAAACTAGCTCTAACTTCTTCTACTAGGCTACCGTGAGAATCATATTGAATCTGAAAACAATAGTTCACTATACTACAATTCTCTGCATGAAAACGAAGGCAATTCTATTACTTTCTTTGAAAAGTAATAATTAAAACCCAAAGTCCACAATAAATTCCTTAAATGCCCTTAACTTGAAAACTTTACATGAAGAAACTTCTCTAAAATTTAATTTAATAATGTTTAAAATGATACTAAACAAGAAGGTGATACAACGTAATTTAGAAAAAAAAATTTGGGCTACTCCCAAATTCATAACAACGATCAGCTATATCTACTAACTACTATAGTTATTTACCTATACTGCTATTATCAACTATAGGTCTTCCACTCTTGACGCCTGAGATGATCAAAGCCAATGTACTGCTAACACTTTCAAGTATTATAAAGTGATATAATATTTCAATTGCAATATGATCCACATTTTATTATATTTCAATTGCATTGTGTTCTTCATTTCATTACAGGCTAATAGTGATGAGGATGACCATGATGATTATAATGTTAATGATCCAATAGATATAATAAAGAATGATGAAACTCCAATGGCATTCTTCAAGGAAGAGATCAAATGTGGAATTCCAATTGATCCAGTTCCACTGAAGGTGAGTTCTCATTAAACTTATTCAGTATAACCTATACAGCATTTTTTTAATTTATTCATTCCGTATTAAATATTTAATTCAATAAAATATAAAAATTAAGTTGCACTGTAAAAAATTAGAAAGAAAAATACAATATAGAAAGCTCGAGCTTGAGGAAGGAGCCAACTTCGGCAAGATGCAGAAAAATATACAATAAATAATAACTACATCCTTCCTTCCAGTAAACTTCGAAAAGAAGATTTCACTATATGTATATTAAAATAAAACACCATCCAATATCCTGCAGTGCGGTATTGTTCCAATATCATTGAAGAAGACAAATTATCAAATAAAATTTAATCAACGAAGATCATCTAAATAACATAAAACACTATACAATATCATTCCAGAATCGCATGGCCATATCCCATCCCTGAGAGTCAACAAGATATTTCTTTAAACATAAACAAATTTTTTCTGGAATATTTTGATCTCTGATTTTTCTGGGAATGTTATTATAATACAAAGGTGACAAATTGACAAGGCTATGCTGACCGACCATTGTCAATAACCAGCACACAGTAACTAGACCTTTCTCCCACTGTCTTGTTGTTATTGTAGTTCTGATTTTAAATTGAAAGAGTGAAAACTTCTTATTTTATAATATGTTATGTTTTAGTTACAACTGTTGGATCAGTACAACTGAAAGTTCCAATAAAAAACAGCTTTTTTTGAACGCACTGTGCTCTTTTCTTAATATGACTCAAAATTGAATTTTGAAATTACATCAGATATTATCAGAATATTTTCCAAATATAAGGATGTTAATGATGAATTCGTGGATATTTCTCCATGTTGGTGTTATAATAATGAGTGAGCTATCTACTTGTTCTAGATTGAGCCAATCAGGCCTGATAGTAACGGGGAGTCGCAACTTCGCCACAATTCGGAATTCAAACTTTGTAAGTGGAAAAAATCAGTTTTAATCAGTAATCATATCAAATTCAGGCTATGTAATATATATATATATTTATTATATATATATATTTTGGAAGATGAAGCCCACATAGGTCTGAGACCTGTGCGTGGTTAATGAATTGGATGATAGTGATTTATCTATTAACCTTGGTACTGTGGGTCATCTTACGATGCTCTTGACAACAGAGTGAAACGGCCGTCACGCCATAACGTGAGTTATAATTTCCACTTAAAAGTGTTTTTTAAGTTTTTATTTTATATTAGTGGGAACAAGATTGATCTTCAACATCATAATAATCAAATGTTTAGACATAGACCAGCCCTTGACTCTAGTAGTACCTGTATTAGAGTATCACTCTTGACTCTAGTAGTATTTTTACCGACTTTGAATTGTGTTATCGTGTTGAGATTCTTGAATAAGTTCAACTATGGTAAAGCATTACGTCAGCTCACTTTTTGTCTTTTTTTTATTTGCTCAGACTTTATCAGTATCCTTATTGAGTTTGAGCAGCTTATAGGCTACTGTTTTGAATATATATATATATATATATATATATATATATATATTTTTTTTTTTTTTTTTTAATTAATTTAATGTAATAATTATTGATTAGTAAGATAATGTACAAAGCGGTATAACGGTGACACTATTCTGCTAGGAGTTGGGATTACGTTAGATTTTTATTATTAAGTTCTATGTACTCTACATAAAAACTAAGAGTAGAGTTATTCTTCTAGGTAAGAATAGGTTTTTTACTGAACGTTTCAAATTCCTAACACAATTTTCCAAGCATGATTTTAGACACCATTGGTTGTAATTTAAAATTTAAATTTTATACATTCTTGCAAAAAGGATAAACGAGGATAAATAATTTGAATCTCTTTGTGAAGCTGTGTAATTTGATAATTCCACATTCAGCTATACTGTAAGTGATCAATAATTGAATGGAAAGTAATGTGTATTATCTTTGCAGGCATAATAATGGTTCAGTTTATAAATTTTAATAAATTAATTTCTCCTAGTATCATTCATTTGAAGCGTTCAGCTCGGCTCAAATACATTAACCACATACAACTCGAGTTCAACTGTATGAGAAATTGTACTATTAAAACATTTTCTTCCTCTTTAAATCAAAATTTTAGCTTATGCAAGCTATATTATTAATTTTCATCAATAACCGTTATAAATAGATAGTAATATAATTTAGATTTAATTTCTGAATAGCTCAACTTAATTTCAGGTACCTGCGTTAACAATTTCAGGGATTTGTATTTTTTAATTTAGATTTCAAAACTACAAATTAATGTTTATGTTTTTATTTATTAGCTGAAGCTAGTGATCAGTACATGATTGATAATAATTTTCCTAGTGCCTAACAATAATCAATTTCTACGGGAATATAAATCTTACCTTGAAGTTGAGCTTCGAGATTTAACAAATCTTATATTCCTGGATTTCTCTTTCCACGACGAGCTGCATTGTTAACATTAACTTTTTTGGTGAATTTAACAACTTGCAGTCAATTTTTAATTAAGAATAAGTAATATTTTACTCACTCTCTAGGCCGAACGTTTTTGAGTTATGGAAACTCATAGCTTTGAAGATGAGTTTCTATTACTTCGAGTTTCGAAAACGGCCTAGAGAGTGTGTAAAATATTACTTATTCAGAAATGAAATTTGAAAAAATGAAAATGATTTTATTGAAAAGAAAATAAAAATGTTCAAATTATAAAAAAAAATTCTTTACTATATAGCCTATACTCACAATACAAATAGAAATTCCTGGATTTCTTGTTCCATGACGAGCTGCGTTGTTAATATTAACTTTTCAAGTGAATTAAACGACTTGCAGTCAAATTACACTTGACAAATCACAAATTTGACTGCAAGTCGTTTAATTCACTTGAAAAGTTACAAATAGAAAATATTATAAACAGTATTAAATTTAGTCACATAAATTCTAGCTATTAATATATTGTACAGTAGTTACATTTGCAACGAGCAATGTTGGAGTTACCTACTCTATAATTTAAACTTGAATAGACATAATCAAGAGACAGATGCCTCAATAAAAAATAATTATTAAATGATTACTTTGACTAAATCAATTTACTGAATTTAGAGAGTATGAAATAAAAAACTAAAAAACGTGCCAACTTATAGACTACAAGCAACAGCGAATTTAAACAAAGAAAGATTGAATAAGACAAAACACTATATAAAAAAATAATAGAGTCAATAAATAGATCACTGAATAGCCTTTTCATATTTTTAGCATTATTAATAGCTATTTGTGTAACTAGTGCAAAAACAATACTTTGCGCTCATATTACACATTACATTTTTCCTACAGTAATGCATAAAGTAGTTTAAACAGAACAAAACAGGGCATACATAACCTGAAAATTCCTCACATAACCGATCTTCGAATCAAATTGATTTCATCTACAACAACTATTTTTCAGCTGAAGCAGAGTAGCCAACCTATTTTTAAATGCAGAATAGGGAACCTGCGTATTACATGCTCACTATTTTGTGTTGTTAGGTTGCAAATCTGGAGTGCAGAAAAGAACTTTCCTGTACTGGAATTTACTTTCCCACACTGGTGCAGGAATAGACTATTTTGTGTGCTACATACCTTTTGTACCTTTCAACAACAACCCCCCCCCCCCCCCCAACGACCATCACCCAATTAACTTCGTCTCACCCTCCCACTCTTGGGGACTATTGGTATATTATATGTTGTTGCCCAAGGTTAGAGGAAGCGATTGGTGAAAAAACACATTCCTCCACCAATTAATTATTGATCCTTTCAATATTTTTGTTTAATTTAACTGGGCTACTAGGCCTGTGGAAGCCTCTTTTCCCTTTTAAAGTAGCACCCCTTGAGGGGGTGTTGAGGTTGTAATTTCTTTAAGGACTTATCACTGACATAACACTGGCCACTAGATTTGCAATTTGTATTAATAATACACAATCCTGCATAAAAAATCTGTTTCCATAGCGGTAATGTGATATTTTTTCTAAAGAATCTGAAAAATACGAAAATTGCCTATTTTTACACCCTCTATAAATCTGGAACCGTTCACTTTAACAAGATTACTCAGACCATTTTTGTTCGAAATTTAATTTAGATTATTCTTGTATGGACGACACTTTTTCAGCGAAACAGCATAGTTTTCTAAATAATTGAGAAAAACTGACAAAAACCACTAATTCACCCACTTAACCCCCCCTCCACAGTAAACCCGACGCTGAAAATGGTGTAACTTTTTACCAAACAATATGTGGACATATAGAACAATAAAATTATTTTTTGCAGCTGGAGGGAAACTTTTACTTTGGATGTTGAGGTTTAGGTCTAATTGCACCATACTATAAGTCCTCTTTGAGAAATTTTTCTTCATAAAAGAGTGATTACAGCAGCATATCGCACTATCTTTATATTACCTACTTTTTAAGCAATCCCACCACTTCTTACTCCGTCTTTGGTACTACTGAATTACAGAATAGATAAGAAATTATTCTGAAATATCTATTGCAAAAGATTCTGTGACTGATTTATGCTAAAACTTTCCAATACTGTTTTTCAGTTTCAAATTCCCTCCATACTCTGAATCACGTCAGTACCAACCTAACTTTATACATCAGAATTCGTACAGAAAGTAATTCACTTCAATAATTTAAGTTGATTCAAGAATTGATATGTTTATAGACTTTTATCTATTCTTAAGCTATTCGTGAAAATATAAATTTGACATATTCCTCAAAATCAGTACGGAAATTGTTTAATCTATTATCTTGTTAATAACAATGATTACGAAGGTTGTGGACTTGGGAATCAGCTGTTGAAATCTAACCTCATTTTTTATTAACATATTTACAGTTTCAACCGTAAGCAAACTGTTTGATGAGATACTTTTCTGTCTGCTATCTTATATTTTTAATTTAATTTTAACATTTAAAAAATACTAATTTGTTCAAATGATGAATACGTGATGTATTCTTCAAGGGTTACAGCATTTCAACAACTTTCTCCAATTATTCTATCTGTAAGTTGATAATGTAGTACTACTGTTTATTGTGATACCTTAATTTTTGTACTCGCGGATTTTTTGCAATTTATTCAAGTATTATCCTGATAGATGTGCATGTTTATATAGGCTCTAAAACGATCTATACTTTTGGATTCAAAGTTTTTTTTTTGAAAAACCCCAAATTTATAGCTTGTTATCAGCAGTATGTCTACATCGCACAGATATGAATATGTAGCTTGTATTTATAATTATAGTACCTTAGCCGATTTCGACTGTAGTTGATTCTTCAGATTTCAAAGTTCTGCATTAGAGGATTAGAGCGTACTTCACAAAGGAGGAGTGAAGTAATCTGTGATTGCTTTCCTCATTGAGGTAATAGATTCATATTAGTATGACAAGCCCACCGAAATAATTTCCGGAGCTCTAAGCACTATAGTCCTCTCTCACCACTAACTGTTTGCATTGGTGAATGTGTATACTAACCAGCACACCTCTGAGTTACTTTCTGCGCTCAAGCCATCATTCGGGACAGACGTTTGTAAAGTAACACAATTAATTGATGTAGCCTTTTTTTAACCTTACAGATGAATAACTAGTCTATGGTTGAATACGTCAATATTACGTTATTCTGGACAGGGAAATAAATTAAAAGTTGATTTTCTATCCCATATTCTCTGCATCATTGGTTAAAATCTGCACTTTAAAGTGTAAAATCACTTCTATCCCGTCTTTAATTTTGATAGGTGAAAACAGTACATGATGATGACTTAGTAAGCATTAAAGATGAGATAGACGATACTTCGAAGAAAGAATTCACCGGTGCTGTTGCAGTGGAACTTGTAATGCATGAGGTGAGTTTTTGCAGTCTATTTATAAATTTACATTTTTGCTTGATGGTCATCATATTTTCCAAACTCAATAATATTCTTTTGCTGGTGAATTCTGCAGCTCGATTTAAAGAAGCACATTTGTGTGTCTTGTGTCCGTATATGGAAAAATAATTGACAATAGAATAAATAAAAATAAATTATAAAAAATGCAGCCACTGCGTTTATTTTTGTCAAATACAGAAGTGAATAATTGAGTTCGCGCGAAACTACATCAAGTTACCATACAAGTAACTAATCTTAACTTCAACACTCTGCATCTACCTGTTCTAAAATCAAGATGCTATAGAGCAAACAGAATTATAGAGTGTTGAGGTAAGCATTATAATTAATCTTATAGTTCGTAAATAGAAGCAAAGGTATATGGTACAGTTGATAGCTACTCGACATAGACGTGTTTACCCGCCTTTATTGGCTCGCCTGCCAATTACGTTTTTTGTAAACCATCAATAGACAGACGCTTCTAATGCTATAAATGATTGGATAGTATTAATCTTGTATTGTTTCCTATACAACTAGGTGAAAACTGAAGATGATACTTATAACCACGTTAGCATTAAAGATGAAATTGAAATAGATGAAAAACCGACTCATTTTCTGAAGGAAGAACTGACAAGAGATGTTGCAGTGGAGCCAACAGTTCAGAAGGTAAGTCTTCCAAACTTTGATTCTGATTTCTTTAAAAAATAAATTTGTTGTATGAGATGAGTACACAGTGTGATAAACACACAAAATTTCATGATAATTGCAGTATCACTAGTTGAACGTTTGGAAATGGTTTTTTCTACCTGAAAGATTCTATTAAATTTCCATTTTTGCGCCTACGTTTTTTTAGCTTGAATTTAAACTACGCTATCTATAACGGTGTTGTGCTCGGCCTTTTCGGTACAAATTTTTTGAAAAGTAAAAAGTGTAGCAAAATTAAAAACACAAAACATTACAAATACAATAATTGAGCAGTAATAAACTAGTGAGCCCAACGGGCTGGAGAACTCGCTTGCAAACAACTAATTTTGGAAAGGGAAACTCATTTGGGAAGCTTATCCTAGGGGAAGGTAGTAACGAAAAATGGCTGTTTAGAAGATACTGATTTACATAAAATTTCACAAGACATCTATCACTTGAAGTTCAAGTTCATTGTTGCTCTGATACACAGATTTATTTTCCACAAAAAAGACCTACCGTGCTCATAGACCTATATATCAGGGCAATGAAATTAGTTTATCTATAGAGTAGATAATTATATTTACCACATAAAAAACAGCTGTTATTCATCCATATTTTATCTGGAAAATGAAATTAGTATATCAGCTGATAGAGATTCTATAAAAAGCCTGATCGCATTTATTCACCTACAGCTGATGACAACTCAAAATATGTTTTGAAATTCATTGTGAATCCCATATGGTGAAAACAACTATTTTCTATATATAGTAATATATTGATGAAGGGCTGAGAACCTATCCTTTTATTTCGCTTCAAAAAGGATGAAGGAGTCTGTTAATTTTATTGGCCAACGAACTTGACCTGTCTAAAGATACCAAGAATCTGTGTTTCAAATTTGAAGTTGATTGGTCAAAGCGTTCGAAAGTTATCGTGGAACATACAAACAAACAACGCCTCGAGCCTTAAGTCAAAAGGAAGAACTCGCTTCGCTCTTTCAAAAATACGCACACGCTCTTGTGTAGTACATAGCCTGTATAAGATAATAATTGAAGTTATTTGTATTGAGAATAACATAGGGCCTAAATTTATTGCATGTTTATAAGACATGATGCCAAAAAATGTTAGTATGATGAACTATGAAATGAAAAATAATACTAATTTTACATGAGGCAAAATGAATGACTGTGTTTCAGGATATACTTCATTACAGAATAATAATTATTTGTTATCTTAATTATTTAATTATACTAATTGTCTATTATAGAGAGTGGACAGTTTCAGTGCAGGAATACACTGCAATTGATGCTTTGTGTATCTGTGCCTTTATCAAAAGCATCAATTGTAGTGTATTACTGTCCATGTAGTTGGAAACCAAGGCTTAAGGTGATCCCCTTATCATCATTCAATACACTTCAAGGTGTTAGCAACATTTTGTTTACATATTTTTCCATTTTTGTAGGTAAAAGTTAATTTTGATAAATACAAAGAAGAAAATATTGATGGCGACTTGGATGGCATCAAAGATGATGAAATTGAGGAATATGAGTCATTGACAAAGTTTTTGAAGAAGGAATTTCCTTGTGATATTGCACCTGGGCCAGTAAAACACGAAGTGAGTCTTTGATATTTTTACAGTACTACAATCAGCTATGTCTACAAACTACTATAGGTATATGCTATTTACCTATACTGCTATTATCAACTATATGTCTTGTTCCACTCTTGACGCCTGAGATGATCAAAGCCAATGTAGTGATTACACTTTCAAGTAGTATTATAAAGTATTTTTCTATTTGTATGATATAATATTCCAATTGCAATATGATCTACATTTTTTAATATTTCAATTGCATTGTGCTCTACACTTCATTACAGGCTAATATTGGAAATGATGAGGATGACCATGATGATTATAATTTTGATGATCCTATAGATATAATAAAGAATGAGGTAGACATAGATGAAACTCCAATGGCATTCTTAAAGGAAGAATTCAAATGTGGAATTCCAATGGATCCATTTCCACTGCAGGTGAGTTCTCATTAAACTTATTCAGCATAACCTATAACCTATACAGCAGTTTTTTTTTCATTTATTCATTCCTTATTAAATATCTAATTTAATAAAATATAAAAATTAAGTTGCACTGTAAAAAATTTAAAAATAAAATACAATATAGAAAATAGTTAGTAACTACTGTAACATAAGGTTGTTTTATTTTTTAGAAAGCCCTTACGTTGAGTGCCATTATGTAACACCTGCTTTCTCTTTGAATGTTACTTATTTTATTTGAAGGGATTTGCGTTGGGTGCCTTTAAATAATACAATATTTTTTTACATTGATTATTCATTTTTATTTAAATATATATCAGAGCGGGTCGTGGGTTCATGGCTTGGCCCAAATGTAACATGCCTCATATACTATATTTAATCGCTTAACTCTATGAGCTCAGATTCTGCACTCTAAATATTCTATTTGTATTGGTCGTAGCGATTATTTCAGATCTTTCGCGCACCAGTGGATCCACTATTAGTAAATTTATAACACTCACGCGAATTTTTATCCCTCTGCTGGCGTGGAGTGGCGGAGTGGTGATGCCCTCTAAGGATCGAAACCTTGGCCCCTCAATCCTGGTGTCGTGGTGGAAAATCTGCTCAGAATCCTTTGGGATCTGTAGTCTGGCTCAGCGATCTGTGGTCCGTTCCGTTCCTCACAAGTGTCTCGACTTTGAATTTAATTTAAATTTTAAAATGATAGAGACAAAAAATTCGGTGATAGAACTACTTCGGTCGGAAGCCCAGGAGAGAGTTTTTTTTTTTTTGATTCAGGGAAGCACCTCAGATTCTCTGTAATTTTATATTGTGGCTTCCTCTGATTGGCTCTTTTTTTTGAACTAATTAACATAATATGCTAATGAGGTATGGGCCTACGTGACTAATTAATGCCCCTAATAAAATATAAATAATTTAATTTGACTAACACCAATCACATAAATAATATAAATAAAATATGACAAACATAATAATAAATTCTGCTGGCTGGATAATACTGCTTTTGAGTGGATGATCATGGTGAGTAACATTTCATTTTATGCAAGATTCTATTAATGTAAGTATGACTAGCTATTTGATAATATTTTATTGCGTTTTTTCTTATTCACAATATTTAAGGCAATATATTTTTATATTTCACAAATTCCTCGCTACTACTAGTATCTGGCTGAGTAGACAGGAAAAAGCCGGCACATCAGGAGGTTATGTTCCCCATAGCAACAACGTAAACATTGCGATCCCAAGTATATATTAGTGATTTAAATCTGTCCAGTGGCTTATTCGTAATTTAGAAATTTCGTATCGTTACACTACTCCCCCAAAAGAACAAGCTAAAGCTTAAGATAGGAGCCTGCTATACTTCGGCGAGTTGCAGGAAAATATACAATAAATAATAACTATATAGATAGATGAGAAATTAATAAAGTTTTTGAAGAAAGAACTTACTTGTGATATTGCACCTGGGCCAGTAAAACACGAAGTGAGTCTTTGATCTTTTTACAGTACTACAATCAGCTATATCTACTAACTACTATTAGGTATATGCTATTTACCTATACTGCTATTATCAACTATAGCTCTGTCACTCTTAACGCCTGAGATGATCAAAGCCAATGTAGTGCTTACACTTTCAAGTAGCCTATAATAAAGTATTTATGGGATATAATATTTCAATTGCAATATGATCCACATTTCATTATATTTCAATTGCATTGTGTTCTTCATTTCATTACAGGCTAATAGTGATGAGGATGACCATGATGATTATAATGTTAATGATCCAATAGATATAATAAAGAATGATGAAACTCCAATGGCATTCTTCAAGGAAGAGATCAAATGTGGAATTCCAATTGATCCAGTTCCACTGAAGGTGAGTTCTCATTAAACTTATTCAGTATAACCTATACAGCATTTTTTTAATTTATTCATTCCGTATTAAATATTTAATTCAATAAAATATAAAAATTAAGTTGCACTGTAAAAAATTAGAAAGAAAAATACAATATAGAAAGCTCGAGCTTGAGCAACTTCGGCGAGATGCAGAAAAATATACAATAATTAATAACTATATCCTTCCTTCCAGTAAACTTCAAAAAGAAGATTTCACTATATGTATATTAAAATAAAACACCATCCAATATCCAGCAGTGCGGTATTGTTCCAATATCATTGAAGATGACAAATTATCAAATAAAATTTAATTAACGAAGATCATCTAAATAACATAAAACACTAAACAATATCATTACAGAATCGCATAGCCATATCCCATCCATGAGAGTCAACAAGATATTTCTTTAAACATAAACAAATTTTTTCTGGAATATTTTGATCTCTGATTTTTCTGGGAATGTTATTATAATACAAAGGTGACAAATTGACAAGGCTATGCTGACCGGCCATTGTCAATAACCAGCACACAGTAACTAGACCGAAGGTCCCACTGTCTTGTTGTTATTGTAGTTCTGATTTTAAATTGAAAGAGTGAAAACTTCTTATTTTATAATATGTTATGTTTTAGTTACAACTGTTGGATCAGTACAACTGAAATTTCCAATAAATAATAACTATATAGATAGATGAGAAATTAATAAAGTTTTTGAAGAAAGAACTTACTTGTGATATTGCACCTGGGCCAGTAAAACACGAAGTGAGTCTTTGATCTTTTTACAGTACTACAATCAGCTATATCTACTAACTACTATTAGGTATATGCTATTTACCTATACTGCTATTATCAACTATAGCTCTGTCACTCTTAACGCCTGAGATGATCAAAGCCAATGTAGTGCTTACACTTTCAAGTAGCCTATAATAAAGTATTTATGGGATATAATATTTCAATTGCAATATGATCCACATTTTATTATATTTCAATTGCATTGTGTTCTTCATTTCATTACAGGCTAATAGTGATGAGGATGACCATGATGATTATAATGTTAATGATCCAATAGATATAATAAAGAATGATGAAACTCCAATGGCATTCTTCAAGGAAGAGATCAAATGTGGAATTCCAATTGATCCAGTTCCACTGAAGGTGAGTTCTCATTAAACTTATTCAGTATAACCTATACAGCATTTTTTTAATTTATTCATTCCGTATTAAATATTTAATTCAATAAAATATAAAAATTAAGTTGCACTGTAAAAAATTAGAAAGAAAAATACAATATAGAAAGCTCGAGCTTGAGCAACTTCGGCGAGATGCAGAAAAATATACAATAATTAATAACTATATCCTTCCTTCCAGTAAACTTCAAAAAGAAGATTTCACTATATGTATATTAAAATAAAACACCATCCAATATCCAGCAGTGCGGTATTGTTCCAATATCATTGAAGATGACAAATTATCAAATAAAATTTAATTAACGAAGATCATCTAAATAACATAAAACACTATACAATATCATTCCAGAATCGCATAGCCATATCCCATCCATGAGAGTCAACAAGATATTTCTTTAAACATAAACAAATTTTTTCTGGAATATTTTGATCTCTGATTTTTCTGGGAATGTTATTATAATACAAAGGTGACAAATTGACAAGGCTATGCTGACCGGCCATTGTCAATAACCAGCACACAGTAACTAGACCGAAGGTCCCACTGTCTTGTTGTTATTGTAGTTCTGATTTTAAATTGAAAGAGTGAAAACTTCTTATTTTATAATATGTTATGTTTTAGTTACAACTGTTGGATCAGTACAACTGAAATTTCCAATAAATAATAACTATATAGATAGATGAGACATTGATAAAGATTTTGAAGAAAGAATTTCCTTGTGATATTGCACCTGGGCCAGTAAAACACGAAGTGAGTCTTTGATCTTTTTACAGTACTACGATCAGCTATTTCTACTGACTACTATAGGTATATGCTATTTACCTATTCTGCTATTATCAACTATAGCTCTGTCACTCTTAACGCCTGAGATGATCAAAGCCAATGTAGTGCTTACACTTCCAAGTAGCCTATAATAAAGTATTTATGGAATATAATATTTCAATTGCAATATGATCCACATTTTATTGTATTTCAATTGCATTGTGTTCTTCATTTCATTACAGGCTAATAGTGTAAATGGTGAGGATGATTATAATGTTAATGATCCAATACATATTAAAATAAAAAATGAGGTAGTCATAGATGAAACTCCAATGGCATTCTTCAAGGAAGAAATCAAATGTGGAATTGAAAAGGATCCAGTTCCACTGAAGGTGAATTCTCATTAAACATATTCAGTATAACCTGTACAGTAATTGTTTTTTTTTTTTTTAATTTATTCATTTAATTATTTATACATATATAATTCAATAAAATATAAAAATTAATTTGCACTGTAACAAATCTACAAACCAAACAAACAAATTCAAACTAAAGACAAGTGGACGTTTCACAAAACTAAACTTTCTATTACTTAAAACAATCACATAATTGAACTTAAGAACTTAAATGCTTTGCCCAGCACAAGGGCCTAAATAAAATCTTAACCTCTTTTCAAATAGTAAACAAACTTGATGCCGATGTGCGCACTGTGTGCTCCTAGCATGATCATGAGGGAATGAACTCTCTGCCTGTCGTCTGACTGGGTCTCGCCCTAGGTTGGAAGCGGTGTTCACATGCTTTTTTACAAACTACTAATTATGCAACATTAGCGAATCAACACTCTCAATTTGCCTCCAGGCTTGCGCAGAAGGCCTATTCCACAATTCAAAAGTGAACAGTTCAAGTCAGTGTTAGAGGGAGCAAAAGAATGAGAAACTAGCTCTAACTTCTTCTACTAGGCTACCGTGAGAATCATATTGAATCTGAAAACAATAGTTCACTATACTACAATTCTCTGCATGAAAACGAAGGCAATTCTATTACTTTCTTTGAAAAGTAATAATTAAAACCCAAAGTCCACAATAAATTCCTTAAATGCCCTTAACTTGAAAACTTTACATGAAGAAACTTCTCTAAAATTTAATTTAATAATGTTTAAAATGATACTAAACAAGAAGGTGATACAACGTAATTTAGAAAAAAAAATTTGGGCTACTCCCAAATTCATAACAACGATCAGCTATATCTACTAACTACTATAGTTATTTACCTATACTGCTATTATCAACTATAGGTCTTCCACTCTTGACGCCTGAGATGATCAAAGCCAATGTACTGCTAACACTTTCAAGTATTATAAAGTGATATAATATTTCAATTGCAATATGATCCACATTTTATTATATTTCAATTGCATTGTGTTCTTCATTTCATTACAGGCTAATAGTGATGAGGATGACCATGATGATTATAATGTTAATGATCCAATAGATATAATAAAGAATGATGAAACTCCAATGGCATTCTTCAAGGAAGAGATCAAATGTGGAATTCCAATTGATCCAGTTCCACTGAAGGTGAGTTCTCATTAAACTTATTCAGTATAACCTATACAGCATTTTTTTAATTTATTCATTCCGTATTAAATATTCAATTCAATAAAATATAAAAATTAAGTTGCACTGTAAAAAATTAGAAAGAAAAATACAATATAGAAAGCTCGAGCTTGAGCAACTTCGGCGAGATGCAGAAAAATATACAATAATTAATAACTATATCCTTCCTTCCAGTAAACTTCAAAAAGAAGATTTCACTATATGTATATTAAAATAAAACACCATCCAATATCCAGCAGTGCGGTATTGTTCCAATATCATTGATGATGACAAATTATCAAATAAAATTTAATTAACGAAGATCATCTAAATAACATAAAACACTAAACAATATCATTACAGAATCGCATAGCCATATCCCATCCATGAGAGTCAACAAGATATTTCTTTAAACATAAACAAATTTTTTCTGGAATATTTTGATCTCTGATTTTTCTGGGAATGTTATTATAATACAAAGGTGACAAATTGACAAGGCTATGCTGACCGGCCATTGTCAATAACCAGCACACAGTAACTAGACCGAAGGTCCCACTGTCTTGTTGTTATTGTAGTTCTGATTTTAAATTGAAAGAGTGAAAACTTCTTATTTTATAATATGTTATGTTTTAGTTACAACTGTTGGATCAGTACAACTGAAAGTTCCAATAAAAAACAGCTTTTTTTGAACGCAATGTGCTCTTTTCTTAATATGACTCAAAATTGAATTTTGAAATTACATCAGATATTATCAGAATATTTTCCAAATATAAGGATGTTAATGATGAATTCGTGGATATTTCTCCATGTTGGTGTTATAATAATGAGTGAGCTATCTACTTGTTCTAGATTGAGCCAATCAAGCCTGATAGTAACGGGGAATCGCAACTTCGCCACAATTCGGAATTCAAACTTTGTAAGTGGAAAAAATCAGTTTTAATCAGTAATCATATCAAATTCAGGCTATGTAATTTATATATATATATATATTATGTCTTTTTTTGGAAGATGAAGCCCACATAGGTCTGAGACCTGTGCGTGGTTAATGAATTGGATGATAGTGATTGATGAGTTGAACCTACAGTTTTAGGTGGGTTCCGAACGACCGGGAAGTGATTTTACAGCAGAGAACAGAGTCTTTTTTGCTGGTCAATCCAATCGGTCACCCTTACAAAGAGTGCGCCCAGGAGTTTTGTAGCTTATCTCTGATTGAACAGATACCTGCTACGGCACTCAGCTATCACTTCCCAACCGGGAGCTATCACTTCAACCATGCTTATCATTGTCGGATCTTTTGTTTCCCATTTTGCTTGAATATTATGTTAACCATGGGTTTTGTCAGTAAATAATTGTATTTCTCCTCCTCAGTTTGAGGTTTTTTATAATCTTGAATGATTATACATTTTTTTGGATGATGCCCACATGAGTCTTCGTGAATTTTGTATGGGTGATCAGGTGAATAATTACTCAATATAACTGTATTTTATTCTTTAACTATCTAGTACTTTTTATTATGTTTCGCAAATCATGTTAGAATCTTTTTGGTTTTTCTGTATATTTCTTAAATTGTATATACCAGTCTTTGAGGTTAACAAGGATTGTTTTGGCATTACACTGTATCCTCTATTGATTGTGAATGTGAGTGTATTCAGTAAATAAATGAATAAAAAATATCCAAGGTTGAACGAGATTCAAACTTGAGACTTCAGAAGTAGCAGCCACTGCCAAGTATAACCGACTGCCCTACCGCAAATGCTGAATATTGATGTATATCCGGTTCGCCTAATTTTTAATTTTTTTTTCAATGTTATTGTGCTATTACTTTTTTTAATACTTATTGAACATTGTCAGTATTTTGATCATTATCCTTCTACTATCAGAATTATCTCAGAGTATAAAAATAATCCATCCAACTGATGACAGTTCTTTGTATTGATTTCAGTTGGCCGAGTTGCCATTGTTAGATTGTGTCAACTGGAAGATCAAGCCACAAATTTTGATCACCCAGACTTTGAGTTGGAGGTAAGAGCCTTATTATACAGAGCCACTGCAGTCGCCATTGCGTGGCCATATGTACAGTACAGCTTTTGTTGGTCTTAGTAAAGTAAAACTGAAGACATGCTCCATATATTTAATTTGAATGCAGCAAATTTTTGGATAATCATAAGCATGACTAAATGCTAAATCAGACACAAAATCGACTCTGGTTGCCAAATTGAACTTCCATTTTATTCTGACCATACCTTTAGCTTTGTTTTTTACTTTGTACTATTATTGTTCTGTACCACTACGGGTCTCATCATACCCAGTGGAAATTGAAAAATGTAATAGTTACATAAAATACTTATTCTTAAAAGTATTTATTTTCAATATTTAAGAATTTAATTACTTGAATATTTAATAATCATTTCAATAAAACCAAGAGAGTGTCTTCCAGATATTATTTATTTACTTATTCATTCATTTAACTAACATACAATAAATGTAAATGCTATTGCCCAAAACTGTTTTTCACAAAATTTAAAATTAGGATCGAAATCTTAGGTTAGGTCTGTTTCACTAAAAATTTCACCTGGAATCACAATAATTCACAAGTCTTTTTCAGAAAAATAATATTAATTTTGACCTTACTTTAACAAAACACCATCACAGTCCTAAAAAAATTAATATAATTTTGAATTTTGAAATTAATTATCAGTCGAAAATCTTCACTAGTTACCATAGTTATGTAGAAATACAATATAACTGTCTTTGAATTTTGGTTCAATTGATTATTTTTTGCAGGTTGTTGTTTTTCAGTTCTACTGTCATCCTTTTTTATTTATTGTTTGATATGTTTTGCTTCATTTTTTTGATAATTTCAGATATCATCAGTGAAGCAGAAAATAAATGAATGTCGTGAGACATTGAATGTAGGATGCAGCTCACAGCCTGATGGTGGCAGAGTGTACCATACTGAAAAAGTCATAGATCTTCCCAGCACTGTCAGAAACAGGAATCAGCTTTCAGGTCTTTCAAGTGGTCAGTGGTATTATTATTATTATCATTATTAATTTCCATACACTGACCTCCTGAAAAGGTGTATAAAGATTGGTGAAGAAATTTAAGTCAATAAACTAGAACTCTGTCATCTAAATTCCTACCCCTCTGCTTTGCATCTCATATTGAGCCTGAAATTCCTCATTTGAGTATGCACATATATTTATCAATTCTTCCTTCATTTTAGTTCTAAATTTATCGTCTGTGATTGCCTTTGAATGCGCTGGTAGTGAACTATGTAGACGGCTGTTTTTACACCCCTCTCATACAATTTTGTTCACTGTAAGTCATCTCGTGAGTCTTGTCTGTACCTGCTTTCATAATATTGAGAAAGAACTCAGTTGCTATGAATTTATCATTATTTTTCTCAATAAAGCAGATGGCTTCAAGAATATAGAGGATAGAAAGTGGGAGAATTGTTAATATCTTGAAATGTGGCCTACAACTTGTGTGAGAGGATTCCCCTATCATTTCTCATCATGCCCACTTTTGTATTTGAAATATCTCAATCACCTGACATGAATTGCTCCAAAAAACAAAAAAACAAGACCCCACACAAGTAGAGAATGAAACAGCACAAAATAAACGTCCTTAAGAGTTCTCAAATCTAATATTGGTTTTAAGTTACTAAGAACAAAGACCACTGAATTAAGTTTGTTTTCAAGTCTGGTGGTTCGGCAACCACCTAAAACTGTGTCACATCCTTTATTTATTTATGATTATGGCATTAATGATCCAATCTTATCTAAAATGAGATAAAAAAAATCTTTGTAGGTGGAGTTAAGACTATAAAGTCTCCTCCACTCAACCTCAAAATCGACATCCAACTCGCAGTATATTGAATGTGGGTGTACCAACCTTCTGTAATCAATGCGTTTTGTTCACATTGGCTAATTTCTCTGTAATAAATTTCTTTCTACTCTTGAAAAAAATGCATCACCTTAAATGTTTTATTTTGTTCCAACTCTCCATATTTTCCTTCAAATAAGAAAAACGATTTTTGGTCCTAAGATGGTCCAGAAGCTGCATTTGATCTGTGCAGACAAACTGTTTTGGATTAAGCATTATTAAGTCCTTGAGGAGGTTCTAGACATTAAGTTTTATCTTTGGGCAGTGAGTACCTAGCTTGAAAAAAACAATGCAACAAAACGCATTTGTTTTGTTGTTCACAAGTAACAGCTCTTCTGCATGGTTAAAACAGGCAACAAAATGTAGCATTTGGTCAGGATTTTATTGAAATATTTGGCACCAGTCATTCTGATGTGTAGTTTGGTTTTGCTTTCAGAATCATGCAATGGTCTAGGAGAAGATTCATTGGTAAAATGTCTGAGAAAGTATTGTTCCAGCAAAGCAGAACACAAGCAAAGTTCCAGGGATTCAGTACAGAAAGCTACTCAGGAGGCTGACACCATTCAAGAGTCCATTGAGCAGAGGAACATCAAAACCTATACATGCAGTTTGTGTAGATTCACATGCTCCACTAAGACAAGTCTTAAAGTCCATTTGAGAAGGCATAGCAGTAAAGAGCTCATTTGCACTGTTTGTGGCTACAAGGCAGCAAGCTCAACTGACTTGTTGAAACATTCCAGGGTTCATTCTGGCAGCAAACTACATGAATGTGATGAATGCCATTACACGACCACTAAAAGATCACGTTTTATGAGACATGAAAGGATTCATAGTGGCGAAAAACCTTACAGCTGTGACATGTGTGATTACAAGGGAACTGAGTTGTACTATTTGAGGCAACATAAAATAATTCATAGTAGTGAGAGGCCTTTCAGTTGTAATATGTGTGATTACAAGGCAGCTCAGTTGAGCAATTTAAATCGGCATAAAATAACTCACAATGACAAAATATATTTTAGATGTAACAAGTGTGATTTAAAGTTTTCACAATTCACGTGTTTGAAGGATCATGAAAGATTTCATGAAGGTAAGAAACCTTTCAGCTGTACAATGTGTGATTACAAGAGTTTCTTTTCTAAAAAGGTATTAGATCATAGAAGAATTCATACTGAAGAGAAATCTTTGAGCTGTGACAAGTGCAATTACAAGTGCACCAAGCCCAGCAAGTTGAATGAGCATAGGAGAATCCATAGTGGTGAGAAACCTTATAAATGTGACATTTGTGGTCATAGATCCATTCGATTAGGACATTTGAAATTACACATCATGAATCATACCAGCAATAAACCGTTTAGCTGTGATTTGTGTGATTACAAGGCAACCCAGTTGTGCACATTGAGGCAACATAAAAGAATTCATACTGGTGATAAGCCTTTCAGTTGTGATGTGTGTGATTACAAGGCAGCTCAGTTGGGCGGTTTAAAGCAGCATAAAAGAATTCATACTGGTGATAAACCTTTTAGCTGTGATTTGTGTGATTTTAAGAGCTCTAATAGTCGCAGTTTGAAGGTCCATAAAAGAACTCATACTGGTGATAAGGCGTTCAGTTGTGATATGTGTGATTATAAGGCAGCTCAGTTGGGCACTTTAAAGCAGCATAAAAGAATTCATACTGGTGATAAACCTTTTAGTTGTGATTTGTGTGATTTTAAGAGCTCTTATATGACCAGTTTGAGGTTCCATAAATTAACTCATACTGGTGATAAACCTTTTAGCTGTGATTTGTGTGATTTTAAGAGCTCTCATAGTAGCAGTTTGAAGGACCATAAAAGAACTCATACTGGTGATAAGCCGTTCAGTTGTGATATGTGTGATTACAAGGCAGCTCAATCGTCCACTTTGAAGAAGCATAAAAGAAATCGTCATCAAAAGAAGTGACCAGTTGGTGCAACTCAATCAGTGTTGTTGTAGGCATGAAGTCAGTTTGAATATTGTACTGAATCTTTAATTATAAAATAATCGCCATTCTCAACTACTTATTTATGTTGTCAGTATAGTTGGATTACGCAAAATAAATATACAGTTCCTTAGTTGAATTTCAAATACTTTAATTTCATCTTTCAATACTAAGCTGCTCTGGGCTGCAAGATGCCAAATAACTTACGGCCAGCTGCACAAAAGAAAATTGAATTTTACCACCGTAAGATGACGTCATTTCACAGAGCTCAATAGGGAAGTCGTTGCACTGGCTCCGTCAAATGATGTCATCTTATGGTGGTCAAATTCAATTTTCTTTTGTGCAACTAGCTGTTAGTCATTGAGACGGGCGTTATTAAGAAAAAAAGTTAAACTATGTGTATAGGATATTATCATTTTTTTCTCCAGTCATGCCTCATCACTTTGCTACTATACTTTTGAACAAAATGAATGGTTGTGTTCATGGGAGTCTTACCGGTAACCAAACAATGTCTCTGGTGGCGTCTGATTGGTCTATTCTAATTTTGAACATCTCTACATTTGAATAGATCTATACGATGACACTGGTAGCTTCACTAGTTACCGGTGAGGCTCCCGTGAACTCAAACATTTGTTGAGTTCTTGGGAGATTTATTGGTAACCGGTAAATGTCACTGGTGGCGTCTGATTGGTCTATTCTAATTTTGAACATTTTTACATTTGAATAGATCAATACGATGACACTGGTAGCTTCACTAGTTACCGGTGAGGCTCCCGTGAACTCATACATTGGTTGAGTTCTTGGGAGATTTATTGGTAACCGGTAAATGTCACTGATGGCGTCTGATTGGTCTATTCTAAGTTTGAGCATCTTTACATTTAAATAGATCAATACGATGACACTGTGTACGTTCTGGGAGAATTTTCGGTGCACTGAGGCATGAGTTTCACGTCCATTGAGAGCTTTTGACTGTTTGTTAATCAGCAGCTGTTTCCGGTCTGGCCTGCACCGGTGCAGGTTTCATGCACTGTACAAAAAGTTCGATCTACGGACTGTGAACCAGTAACCAGAGAGCTCTCATTGGTCGAAACATAAAAGAGTCTGCTTTGTCTCTGCATTTGTCTGCTATTTGTAAATAGCATATAGTACATTCTGAAATGGCTTCCAAGTATGACCAGGATTATTCGTTCAATCAAGTTATGTAACTTATAACGTCCATGAAACAGGAAATTCGTGCTTTTTTTATAGTCTCCAATAACAGTTTATAGCCTCCAATAATGAATAGCCTGAAACAGTAAACTGCAAAGTGCATGTATTCATGATTATGGACTCTTAACATTTTAATGGGCATTGAACAATATTCAGAATAACCAAATTCATTCTTAAATAATTAATACAATTACTCTAATAACACCCTGCAGCGGTTTTCTTTTATTTGCGCAGTTAGTACAACATATTTGGACTTGAACAGATTAATTTCAAAAGTACGCGCCACACTGTACACCCTGGGAACATAATTATGTTGGTACACCAGTCACGTGACTTGGTTCGGTGCACTGACAGAATTCTGGTGCACCAAACCAGATGCTCCCAGAACGTACACACTGGTAACTTCACTAGTTACCGGTAAGGCTCTCATGAACTCAAACATTATGTTCCAATAGATCTTTTGATGGATGAATTTAAAATAATAGCCTACCATTGTACATTAGAGTTATTCCACCATTTCTGTATGGAAATCTTACTTTCTGATCCTTATAAATTTGAAAAAATTTTCATCTTGGAATTTTTTGATTGAATACTTTTGAATAATGACTTGGTAGGCATAAAAACCAAAGATTAAAGTGTGCTCAATCTCAGAACATAGCATTTGCCATCGCTTACCGCCCGCTGCTCTACTCTGTCTTAACTGGTGCTTCCACAGTGGAGCTTTCATACGAGAGCCAAGAGTTCTTATTTCGAGTTTTCTAAAAGGTGATAGACAGAGTGGAGCTTCAAGCAATAATCAAATAATAAAAACTTTAACACTTCCAAGTGGAAATTATAACTCACGTTATGGCGTGACGGCCGTTTCACTCTGTTGTCACAAGTGGTACTGTGGGTCGTCTTACGATGCTCTTGACAACAGAGTGAAACGGCCGTCATGCCATAACGTGAGTTATAATTTCCACTTAAAAGTGTTTTTTAAGTTTTTATTTTATATTAGTGGGAACAAGATTGATCTTCAACATCATAATAATCAAATGTTTAGACATAGACCAGCCCTTGACTCTAGTAGTACCTGTATTAGAGTATCACTGTTGACTCTAGTAGTATTTTTACCGACTTTGAATTGTGTTATCGTGTTGAGATTCTTGAATAAGTTCAACTATGGTAAAGTATTACGTCAGCTCACTTTTTGTATTTTTTTTTATTTGCTCAGACTTTATCAGTATCCTTATTGAGTTTGAGCAGCTTATAGGCTACTGTTTTGAATATATATATATTTTTTTTTAATTAATTTAATGTAATAATTATTGATTAGTAAGATAATGTACAAAGCGGTATAACGGTGACACTATTCTGCTAGGAGTTGGGATTACGTTAGATTTTTATTATTAAGTTCTATGTATTCTACATAAAAACTAAGAGTAGAGTTATTCTTCTAGGTAAGAATAGGTTTTTTACTGAACGTTTCAAATTCCTAACACAATTTTCCAAGCATGATTTTAGACACCATTGGTTGTAATTTAAAATTTAAATTTTATACATTCTTGCAAAAAGGATAAACGAGGATAAATAATTTGAATCTCTTTGTGAAGCTGTGTAATTTGATAATTCCACATTCAGCTATACTGTAAGTGATCAATAATTGAATGGAAAGTAATGTGTATTATATTTGTAGGCATAATAATGGTTCAGTTTATAAATTTTAATAAATTAATTTCTCCTAGTATCATTAATTTGAAGCGTTCAGCTCGGCTCAAATACATTAACCACATACAACTCGAGTTCAACTGTATGAGAAATTGTACTATTAAAACATTTTCTTCCTCTTTAAATCAAAATTTTAGATTATGCAAGCTATATTATTAATTTTCATCAATAACCGTTATAAATAGATAGTAATATAATTTAGATTTAATTTCTGAATAGCTCAACTTAATTTCAGGTACCTGCGTTAACTATTTCAGGGATTTGTATTTTTTAATTTAGATTTCAAAACTACAAATTAATGTTTATGCTTTTTATTTATTAGCTGAAGCTAGTGATCAGTACATGATTGATAATAATTTTCCTAGTGCCTAACAATAATCAATTTCTACGGGAATATAAATCTTACCTTGAAGTTTACCCCAGTGGGTGGGGGTAGTAGAATTGCACCCACAGTATCCCTGCTTGTCGTAAGAGGCGACTAAAAGAGCAAATGTCCGTTGACCTCATTATCCTGGAAACCTATCCTTTATCCTGCTCTTCATCCCAGCCCCTTCCTCCACCCTTTCCTCTTTCTCTGTTATAGGCCAACCCAAGGTGTGATGTGAACCGTGCTGATGGGTGGATGGCACTGGGCCTTTTGTACAGTGTCTCAAACGGTGCCTGCAGGACACCAGGCGCCCTCCTGCAGTATGTAGCCTTGCCCGGGCATGCGGGGCTCTGTCCGGGTTGACTCCACTTCCCTAGCTGCTCGTGGGAACCACATGAATTACCAAAATTCAAAACAACCAGAACCAAACCCCAAGGTAACTCCAGAAGTTGCCTTGCCCTCAAACCCATCAGGGCAGGTTCCTCAATCTGAAATGGGTGCATCAGGAACACAGGAGGTTCCGTTGCATTCTCATGTAGAGGCTATCAACATTGAGAAGGCTTCTATGGATATCAACATGGACGACATGAGCTCAATCGCATCAGCCCCACTGGAGGGGGAGGACGAGCTTCTCAGAAGTCCAGAAACACCAAAATCCGCCGGTATGCTTGAAGATGCCATAGAGCAACTGAGCAGCTTGCGGGTGAAGAAACCAAACCTCACAACTGCCCAAAGAAGGGCGGCCATTCAGGCAAAACTTCTTGAGAGAGGTGAAGCTTTTGACCCAGCAAAGTTTCAGAGGGGTAAAAAGAAAAAACCTAAGAGACCAGAGATGGGTGAAACTCCAGGCACAAATGTGGGTCTAGAGGCTGGGTCAAGGGTGGCCAAGCGCCCTAGAGGCAACATGGCCACCCCTCCCTCAGCGGAAGGACCTACAAAAAAGGCCAGGAGTGGAACTCACAGAGGTCATGATGTCCAACCCCTTAATCTAGGGACTTCTAGTAAAGGAGTCTCTTACAGGGACATTTCTGCCACCAAAATGGCCATTGTCTTGGAAAGCTATCCTGAGGCTAAGCTTTCAGCAGAGCAAGGAGAAGTCATTGAAGACGCCATTATGGATGAGCTCCTGGAGGACGGCTGCACTCCATCATTTGCAGGCACCTGCATGGAAAAAGGTGTCTTGATTATATCCTGCATTAACGATGCTACTAAGCATTGGCTGGAGGTACTCATCCCCAGACTCAAACCACTTGGGGAGAAGAAACTCATTGTTGGTCTGAGGAAAGACATTGTGATGTCAATGAGGGTATTCTTTAGAGCTCATCCAAAGCTTCTGAAAAAGACTCCAGAAAAGGTCCTTGAGATGCTTGACAAGCAAAACCCCACCTTGAAGGTGAAGGAGTGGAAGGTCCTGCCAGCCAAGCCAGACCCAAAAGGTTATGGATTTGTCTGTTTCCTGGATGAGGCCTGCTTCAATGCTGTTAGGTCGGCCAACTCTAGAGCCAACCTAGGACTCTGGCAAGTCTCAATTGTCTCAACAACAGTCAAGGACAATGCCCAGGGTCCTCCAGATCAATCTACATCACAGTAAAGCAGCCTCAGCTGCTTTCTGCCAGTTCTTCCTCAGAGAGGGATTTGACCTGGCACTGATCCAGGAACCATGGCTTCACCAAGGAAGGGTTGCAGGCCTGGGCGATACCAAGGGTAGGTTAATTTACTGTACCTCTCTCAAAAATGTCAGAACCTGCATACTTGTGAAGAGAGGTATGGACTAACACTCACTGAATTCTGTTCTAGAGATCTCACTGCGGTGTCTATAACCTGGAGCAATGAAGGCAAGGAATGGAGCACAATTGCAGGCTCGGTTTACTTGCCTTACAACTCCGGGGACCTTCCTCCATCAAGAGAACTCAAACTTCTGGTGGAGTCATCTTGCGCTGGCGGACAACAACTCCTTTTAGGTTGTGATGCCAATGCTCATCACACAATTGGATGGGGAAGCTCTGACACTAATCCAAGAGGTGAGGCTCTCCTTCAGTTTCTCATATCTAATAATCTTTATGTCTGTAATGCTGGAAACCGTCCAACGTTTGTTACACGAAATCGAAGTGAGGTTATTGACATTACACTTTGCTCAGAAGGACTCCTTAGTGCCATCAACAATTGGCACGTAAGTCATGAGGCCTCTTTGTCTGACCACAGGTACATCTGTTTTAACCTGCAAAGTGAAGGCAGCTCATCTTGCTATCGAGATCCAAGGAGAACAGAATGGTCACTCTATAAGTCTGACCTCCTGTCTCAACTTGGATCATTAGGCAAGAGGGTCACCTGCTTTGCAGACATTGATCAGATTGCTTCCAATCTTCAGAATGCAATCATAAGCTGCTTTCAGGACAATTGTCCATTGCGGCGGGGAAAGAGTCGTACTAATACTAAGTGGTGGACTGCTGACCTTGACCGCAGAAGGGCACCCACATAGCACAGAATATCCTCAGGATATCCCACACTGATCCCCAAATATCCCACAGGGACATGGCATTTTGGGATATCTTTAGGATATCCTCAGGATATTGAAAAAGAAAAATCTCAACATGAACGTTTAAGGTTTACAGTAATGTAGAAAATGACCATACAATCTTAATTTCACCTTGTTAATAAGGAAATTGGTCAAATAAGAATTCAAACATTAAATGTTGCATTAATTTGTCATGTGACGGTCATATCCTAGGGACATGCGTAGGAAATCTATAACGTATCATTCATCATTTCAACGGTCATATCCTAGGGATATTCTCAGCATATCCCATTAACATCTCAGCAGTATTGCCAAACTTGAACTTTATAATCCTGCTAGATGTGATTGTAATTATAACAAATACAATGTAGTTAATATTATTTAATATACAGAAGAAAAATGAATCAGAGTAAATATAAAACTATTTTATTTAAGAGAATATAGGTGCAGTAACAGTAGGCCTAAGCAAATTAATTCGTTAGTAATGAATTAATTACGTTTGTTATATTGTCGTCTTGAGTGAGTTCGTTAATTTTGTGGAAAAAATCGTTTTCTGACTGGCGTCAAATCGCTGCTTGCTGATTGTTTTTGGTTTGTTTATTATTTATTATAGATTTTTATCAAGAAAACTTGTAGTCTAATTTGTTGTTCAATCGTCAACGACGAGACTACAACCGAAACATTTCTAGGTAAGTGCAAACATTACTGTCCTCTACTTTGTTTAATTTTAGCTAGACATGGAATGCAATGTAGATCTCTTGCCTAGATACAATTCAGGCTATGTGTAAGGTTGGAATTTCTAATAGCCTATTATGTGATTTATTTAATTTTACGAAAATTTTCTATGATGATAGCTTATTATAGGTAAATACTGAGTAACTATTTTCCTACTCTAATTTATTACCGTATTGAATTACCGTACCTAACATGGGTTTCGCCTAGGCTAACTCTTTTGAATTCTGCCAATTAGGTTGATTAACCTCAAGCCTTTCTAAAATCTGGTCATTATTATAAAAGTCTTCTCATTGCAGTATTAATAATTAGCAGTGCAGTGGCCTATATAATAATAAGTTCCATGCAGGCACTTAGATTGAGGGGGGCTTGAGGTGCTTATCTTATCTGAACAGATACAAGCCACTCCACACGGCTCCCATATCACTTCCCCAGTATCAAATTTCCACAGATTAGAACCACTTCAATTAATTAACAATATGGTTTGGTGCTTTAGCCTATGTGACACTCCTATTTACGATAAAATCTCATTTTTATGAAGTAACATTTGAATTTCATAATTTCCAGTTTTAATTTATTTGCAGGTGAAAGAATTCACTAAATAATCTGTGATGTTTTCCATGACGTCAGGCTGCTGACAAAGCTTCTCTTTAGAAGTGAAATGCAACCCTCCAGTATCTCTAGTATAAAGGTGAGTGAAAAGTATATATCTGAAATACGGTGTCAGTTTTGATATTAAATTGTTCACTAAATTATGTGGCATGAGCATGAAACAAATATTGTACAATCTTCTGCCAATTACTCTCAATATCCAATCCCTTCACATCCAGCCAATCACTTCGCCTCTACTATTGGGCATGACTTATGATTATGCTTTTGTATGATATGATTTGTGCTTTTATATGATTGTAAAATTGGAATTGTATTATTGCTTGTGTGATTTTGTACTTTGTATGCTTGCGACTTTATGCTTTATATGCTTGTGGTATTTTTGAATGTTGCAAATGCTCCTGTAACTTGATTTTTGTGATATTGATTTTTACATGACCTATTAAATTTATATGTTCAATGGCTGAATAAAAAGTTTGGATTTTGAGCCTTATCTAAATAAGCAATGAAGTTTGCAGTAATAGCTGGTTTGGCGCTAAAGGGAAAAATATTTTTTCAACACTGAGTATCTACTAGTGTCATTCAAATGACTGAAATTATTACTGGAATGCATGTGGAGAGTGATAAAATTTTTTTACTCTGTTCATGAGTCATCATTACCAATTTTAAATTTTGATAACATTCTATTGTTTCAATAGAACATTTTTATTTTATTTTTTACTAATCTTTTTTATTTTGGCTTTCAGACACAGTATGGGTAACAGTTAAAAATGTTACAAACGCTGAGATGGAGATGACCATAAAGAAAGGGCTATCAAAGGCTAAGGAGAGAAAGGATAGAGAAACAAAGTAAGTTGATGCTTTAAATATGTAGTTGATGTTATAGTGATTTTGATCCACCTTGAAAGCGCAGACAAAATATTGAAATATTATAATCCCACTCTATGTGGATCACTTCATAATAGCAAACTCACTCTGCTCTTGAATTCACTTAATTCGATCACATAAACAATAAAGAAAGTTTCAAACTAGTATTAAAACTGACACTGTATTTCACTTTTAAATAATGTTTTACTCACATATATTGGAGATGCTTGAGGAATGCATTTCACTTCTGAAAAGAAGCTTCGTCAGCCTGCCGCCAGGGGTCATGCTTTGTTGAGGTTAGGATGAGCGGCCATTATGTATTTGAAAATTGCGTTTGATTTTAATTGTGTTTGGTCGTTGAGTAAGTTTGTTCTATCTTGTTTATGGTGTTTGAATATTTCATATTGTTCCAGTGTATTTAGTTTGTGGCTTTTTTGGAATGTGTGTAAGATTTCTAAGTCAGTTTGGATGTTATTGTGTGAGTGCCCAGTGTTGATTAAGTGATCTGCAAATGTTGAGTCAGAGTTGGAATGTAGTGCTTTGATGTGCTCTTTATATCTTATGTTGAATGATCTGCCTGTTTGTCCTATGTAGTACTTGGGGCATGTGTTGCATTTGAGCTTATATATGCCTGGTTTGTTGAATTTGTGAATTGTGCTGTTTGTTAGGTGAGCTGGTTTTTGTTGGATCTGGTGTTTCAAGTTGTTTGTTGTTCTGAATGCTGTGTTAAATCCGGATTTTTGGAAGATGTAAGCTATTTTGTGTGATTTTTTGTTGAGATATGTGAGTGTGACATATCTGTATTGGTTTGCAGGTTTTGGAGCTCAAATGCAACACCCCAAGTACTACATAGGACAAACAGGCAGATCATTCAGCATAAGATATAAAGAGCACATCAAAGCACTACATTCCAACTCTGACTCAACATTTGCAGATCACTTAATCAACACTGGGCACTCACACAATAACATCCAAACTGACTTAGAAATCCTACACACATTCCAAAAAAGCCACAAACTAAATACACTGGAACAATATGAAATATTCAAACACCATAAACAAGATAGAACAAACTTACTCAACGACCAAACACAATTAAAATCAAACGCAATTTTCAAATACATAATGGCCGCTCATCCTAACCTCAACAAAGCATGACCCCTGTCGGCAGGCTGACGAAGCTTCTTTTCAGAAGTGAAATGCATTCCTCAAGCATCTCCAATATATGTGAGTAAAACATTATTTAAAAGTGAAATTCAGTGTCAGTTTTAATATTAGATTGTTCATTAAGTATTTCGTCATGAAAAACATCACAGACAAAAGTTTCAAATGTGGGAAATGTAACTGTAAATATATGGCTTAAAAGTTATATCAGTAGACTATACTTATCTGGTTCATTGCATCATGCTGATGAATAATTGTGTTTTCTGGCTTTTAAATTTGAAATGGGGTTCGCCCTCGCAAGGTGCAACAAAAGGGCACATTGGGCCAGACACCACATGGACGCTCAATTGTCTTTAAAGTGGTGCGTGCCTTTTGAGTGGCGGCGATCGTTGTTTAACGGAATTTCTACACATCAGCATGGTCATAGCTGCGCACACAAGTAGTTTTGTGGAGAATTGTTCAAGTGCTTACATATGTTTGGTTCCAGGTACTCAGCTGTTTATATTGAATAAAATAGCTTTTTTGATTGTATTTATATAATATAAAAAATATTCATTTCCATAAATGATTGTTTTTAAATGTTTTTCAATTAGACCTGGATAATATCAGCATAAAGTTATGTTTGTGTAAATACAAATTAGACCTGGATAATATCAGCATAAAGTCATATTTATTAAACCTGTTCCAGAGGACTGCGCATGCACAAAACACTGTTGTCAGTAAACATTTTCTAAACTCAAATTTCTCATGTTGATCTTTGATTCCTTAAAAACAATGACCAGCTGTTATTGGCATTTTTAAAAGATTTTTGATAGTGACCTGACAATATATACTCATTAATTCAATATGAATTATTCATTCATATATAATTATATAGTACATCAGAACTATTAATTTTTATAATCGTTTTTTTTTTTGTAATGTGATGGTAATGAGATTTCAGCAAAACGTAAATCATGCAGCATTTATACATGCATTTGTACATGCCAGCATTTATGACAACAATGCTTCATTGCAGTATCCGGATTCTGAGCAACTTGTTCAGAAGATTTTTTAGATAACTTTTATTAGCAACAGTGTTCTGTGCATGCGCATGTCTCTGGAACTGGCTTGGTAGATATTATTGTTTTCAAATTTGTATATGATTTCTATTAATTAAAACAGACCTTTGTTAACACTGCACTATTATGATTGCTATTCACATATGTTTACAAATTTTAAAGTGTCAATGTTAATAGGCAGTTACATTATTGTTTTTTCAATCTATTATTATTTTTCCAGAAAACAAATGGCCTGCGACCGAGGATATTTGGGGATGACGGGTGCAACAGAAGCGCCCATTACGGATGATGATCAATTATTTTTTATTAATAAATATTTTTTATTCTAAAGGAATAATAAATTTTAATTTTCTATAAATTTTATTAAATGAATAATTTTTCTGGAAGATTTGAAACGAATTATTGCAATAAATTATTTTTGTAAATCAAGACATAAAAGTTTCATTTATTCACTTGATTTGATTTTCTACATAAAATGTTGTATAATTTCAGTAATTTAATAAGACAAACTAAACCGGCCATTATTATAAAGTTATAATCAACTTCACTAGATAAATCATTAATCTGTGGCTTGCACCTGCATATATGCTGCATTTTTGGATTTCCTATCACCTTTATTAACACTATATATATTAAATAACTTCAAACTTCGATTAAAGTTCTTGAAACATGTCCTATATCCCTTGGATATTCTAGAAGTGTATTGCTAGAATATCCTGATGGGGTGCTCACATGATTTTCTTAGGTCATCCTTGGGATATGATAGAATATACTTAAAGGGATATCACTAGTATATCCTGGAGGTGTGACCAGATGATATCTTCAGGACAACCCTAGCATATCCCAGGATATCCTAGAGAGATATCCCCAGAATATCCTAGAGTGATTTCCCCAGAATATCCTAGAGAGATATCTCCAGAATATCCTAGACAGATATCCCCAGAATATCCTAGAGAGATTTCCCCAGAATATCCTAGAGAGATATCCCCAGAATACCCTAGAGAGATATCCCCAGGATATCCTAGAGGGATATCCCCAGGATAGGGATATTGGCGGACATTCACATGTGCTAGGGACATCCTGAGGATATTCATATCCCACAATGGGATCTCCTCAGGATATTCCTGTCATCCCTACGGGACATTCTCAGGATATGCCAGGGATATTCTTGTGCTGTGTGGGCGGTTGTCAGGAAGCTTCATAACCATTGCAAACGGAGCCGTAACTGGGAACCATACCACAGGGCACTCACAGAATACAGCCTTGCAATCAAGAAAGCCAAAGAGAACTCTTGGAGACTGTTTACACAGGAGGTAAATAGTCTTAGGGCAGCAGCAAGACTGCAGCGTGTCTTAGCTTCAAGCCCAATTGGCCTCCTGGGAACTCTGAGGTTACCAGGGGGACAATATACCACTGGAACTGGTGGAAGTCTCAAACTTCTCCTTGAGACTCACTTTCCAGACTGTGTTTTTGAGGGTGCTTGCTCAGGCATGTCCGGCAACAGCAAAATGGGCTCATGGCCAAGAGCTGATCGTGGAAGCTGGACTTTAGCCAGACGTATTGTCACACTTTCCAAAGTTAAATGGGCCATCTCCAAGTTTGGCCCATTCAAATCTCCTGGGGGGGATGGTATCATACCGGCTATGTTGCAGCAAGGACCAGAAGCTCTCTTGGTCCTCCTGTGCAAACTCTTCAGAGCAAGTCTGGCTTATGGGTACATCCCTCAAGCCTGGCGCCTCAGTAGGGTGGTCTTCATTCCCAAGAGAGGAAGAGCAGACTACTCAACTGCAAAATCATTTCGCCCCATCAATCTTACATCGTTTCTCTTGAAGACACTGGAGAGACTGGTGGAGAGACATCTAAGAAAGGGAGTGCTTTCAGGTACTCCTCTTCATCGGAATCAGCATGCCTATCAGCCTGGTAAGTCCTGTGAAACAGCCCTGCATCAACTTGTGAGCAGAGTGGAGGACAGCCTTGCTGCCAAGGAGATTGCTCTATGCACCTTCATGGACATTGAGGGTGCTTTTGACAATGTTACTTACACGGCCATGGTCCGGGCAGTGCATGGGCGTGGTCTTGAGTCTGCTATATGTAGGTGGATTGAGGCCATGCTCCACTCCAGGCGGATCAGGGCTGATCTTCAAGACAAATCGATGGTGATCATACCTGCAAGAGGTTGTCCGCAGGGAGGTGTGCTTTCTCCTCTTCTGTGGAACCTTGTGGTGGATGGTCTCCTCTGTGAACTCACTAGTAGAGGCGTCTTTGTCCAGGGCTATGCAGATGACATAGTCCTCATGGTACAGGGAAGGTTCACAAATATTGTTGCTGATGTCATGAATGTCAACCTTCAATTTGTTAATGACTGGTGTCTTGGAGAGGGACTAAGTATAAATCCCTCAAAGACTGTAGTTGTTCCATTTACAAGGAAAAAGAACCTGGAGTCTCTCTCCCGGTTGAAACTTGGACCAACACAGCTCAAAGTATCAGGTATAGTCAAATACCTGGGGCTGACTATCGACTCCAAGCTGACTTGGAACAATCATTTGAATAATATACTGCACAAAGCAAAATGGGCGCTTATGACGTCCAGGAGATTTGCAGGCTCCATGTGGGGGATCAAGCCTCACATAGCGCTGTGGCTGTACAAGGCAGTAATAAGGCCTCAAGTCACATATGGATCACTAGTCTGGTGGACAAAGGTGAACCAGATTACAGCTACAGCCAAACTCACAAGTTTACAAAGGATGGGTACACTCCTAGTCACTGGAGCTTTCAGGAGCAGCCCATCAGCAACTCTTGAAGTTGCTCTTGGCCTGCTGCCCTTGGATATTTTTATCAAGGCAGAAGCACGAAAATCAGCCTATCGATTGAAAGTCGCAGGCCAATGGAGGGAAGGCCTGTCTGGAACAGGCCATTGCACAATCACCAAAGCTGTTGCTCATAGCCCTGTGCTTGAAATGACTTCAGATGTCATGAGTACGGAGATGGTTTTCACTAAACCTTTTTCTGTTAAATTCTGCTCTAGAGAGGAGTGGAGGTCTGAGGAAGGGCCCTATATCAGGAGAGGTAGCCTTGTCTGGTACACAGACGGCTCTCTTATTGAAGGGAAATCTGGCTATGGGGTGTACAGTGAATCACCCAGAACAGAAATCTGTGCAAGTCTGGGACAATACTGTACTATCTTTCAAGCAGAAATTTGGGGCATCATGGCTTGTGCCAATATAGGCATTGCCAGATGCTATTGTGACAAGCATATAGTAATCTTGTCAGATTGTCAGGCAGCCCTCAAGGCTCTTGACTCTAATGAAATCAAGTCAAAATTGGTGTGGGAGTGTCACAAAACACTCAGCAAGCTCGCAACACACAACTCTGTGCATCTTGGTTGGGTACCTGGCCATGTAGGCATAGGTGGCAATGAGTGTGCAGATGGGCTTGCTAAGCAAGGTTCTAGTAGGTCATTCTTTGGCCCAGAGCCAAGCTGTGGCATAAGCAAAACTACTGCCTTCCACGCAATAAACAAATGGTCCAGGGACTTACATCACCAGCAATGGCAAGGTCACTCAGGCCAAGCACTTGGCAAAAGGCTGCTAGCAGACACAATCTCCTACTTCAACAACTGGCTGGTGAGGCTGGGCAGAGGTCAGGTTAAGCAGCTGATTGCTCTGATAACTGGACATGGCCACTTCAGGAAACATCTCCACACAATCGGACTCAGAAATGAAAATCAGATGTGTAGGCTTTGCAATCAGTCTGAAGAGACTGCCAAGCATATCATACTGGATTGCGAGAGACTCGGGGCAAGGAGAATGGCTCTGTTTGGCTTTAAGCAACCAGGTGATGAATGGGACGTTAGCATAGGGAAGAAACTCCTGGATCTTGTAAAGGGCACAGGTATTGGTTTGCCTAACTAACATACTAGGGACACACAATAGGCTTCGGTTGACATGTGAGGATCTTTGAATCTTCTGGATCTTTGAATCCATCCCTTCATAACATAACATACCTTGAAGTTGAGCTTCGAGATTTAACAAATCTTATATTCCTGGATTTCTCTTTCCACGACGAACTGCATTGTTAACATTAACTTTTTTGGTGAATTTAAAAACTTGCAGTCAATTTTTAATTAAGAATAAGTAATATTTTACTCACTCTCTAGGCCGAACGTTTTCGAGTTATGGAAACTCATAGCTTTGAAGATGAGTTTCTATTACTTTGAGTTTCGAAAACGGCCTAGAGAGTGTGTAAAATATTACTTATTCAGAAATGAAATTTGAAAAAATGAAAATTATTTTATTGAAAAGAAAATAAAAATGTTCAAATTATAAAAAAAAAATTCTTTACTATATAGCCTACTCACAATACAAATACAAAATTCCTGGATTTCTTGTTCCATGACGAGCTGCGTTGTTAATATTAACTTTTCAAGTGAATTAAACGACTTGCAGTCAAATTACACTTGACAAATCACAAATTTGACTGCAAGTCGTTTAATTCACTTGAAAAGTTACAAATAGAAAATATTATAAACAGTATTAAATTTAGTCACATAAATTCTAGCTATTAATATATTGTACAGTAGTTACATTTGCAACGAGCAATGTTGGAGTTACCTACTCTATAATTTAAACTTGAATAGACATAATCAAGAGACAGATGCCTCAATAAAAAATAATTATTAAATGATTACTTTGACTAAATCAATTTACTGAATTTAGAGAGTATGAAATAAAAAAACTAAAAAACGTGCCAACTTATAGACTACAAGCAACAGCGAATTTAAACAAAGAAAGATTGAATAAGACAAAACACTATATAAAAAAATAATAGAGTCAATAAATAGATCACTGAATAGCCTTTTCATATTTTTAGCATTATTAATAGCTATTTGTGTAACTAGTGCAAAAACAATACTTTGCGCTCATATTACACATTAAAATTTTCCTACAGTAATGCATAAAGTAATTTAAACAGAACAAAACAGGGCATACATAACCTGAAAATTCCTCACATAACCGATCTTCGAATCAAATTGATTTCATCTACAACAACTATTTTGCAGCTGAAGCAGAGTAGCCAACCTATTTTTAAATGCAGAATAGGGAACCTGCATATTACATGCTCACTATTTTGTGTTGTTAGGTTGCAAATCTGGAGTGCAGAAAAGAACTTTCCTGCACTGGAATTTACTTTCCCACACTGGTGCAGGAATAGACTATTTTGCGTGCTACATACCTTTTGTACCTTTCAACAACAACCCCCCCCCCCCACCGACCATCACCCAATTAACTTCGTCTCACCCTCCCCCACTCTTGGGGACTATTGGTATATGTTGTTGCCCAAGGTTAGAGGAAGCGATTGGTGAAAAAACACATTCCTCCACCAATTAATTATTGATCCTTTCAATATTTTTGTTTAATTTGACTGGGCTACTAGGCCTGTGGAAGCCTCTTTTCCCTTTTAAAGTAGCACCCCTTGAGGGGGTGTTGAGGTTGTAATTTCTTTAAGGACTTATCACTGACATAACACTGGCCATTAGATTTGCAATTTGTATTTATAATACACAATCCTGCATAAAAAATCTGTTTCCATAGCGGTAATGTGATATTTTTTCTAAAGAATCTGAAAAATACGAAAATTGCCTATTTTTACACCTTCTATAAATCTGGAACCGTTCACTTTAACAAGATTACTCAGACCATTTTTGTTCGAAATTTAATTTAGATTATTCTTGTATGGACGACACTTTTTAAGCGAAACAGCATAGTTTTCTAAATAATTGAGAAAAACTGACAAAAACCACTAATTCACCCACTTAACCCCCCCTCCACAGTAAACCCGACGCTGAAAATGGTGTAACTTTTTACCAAACAATATGTGGACATATAGAACAATAAAATTATTTTTTGCAGCTGGAGGGAAACTTTTACTTTGGATGTTGAGGTTTAGGTCTAATTGCACCATACTATAAGTCCTCTTTGAGAAATTTTTCTTCATAAAAGAGTGATTACAGCAGCATATCGCCATTGATCAGGGATGTAATCCCTGTAATCCCTGATATCATAGACGAACCTTGATGGTTCGTCTATGATATCGCACTATCTTTATATTACCTACTTTTTAAGCAATCCCACTACTTCTTACTCCGTCTTTGGTACTACTGAATTACAGAATAGATAAGAAATTATTCTGAAATATCTATTACAAAAGATTCTGTGACTGATTTATGCTAAAACTTTCCAATACTGTTTTTCAATTTCAAATTCCCTCCATACTCGGAATCACGTCAGTACCAACCTAACTTTATACATCAGAATTCGTACAGAAAATAATTCACTTCAATAATTTAAGTTGATTCAAGAATTGATATGTTTATAGACTTTTATCTATTCTTAAGCTATTCGTGAAAATATAAATTTGACATATTCCTCAAAATCAGTACGGAAATTGTTTAATCTATTATCTTGTTAATAACAATGATTACGAAGGTTGTGGACTTGGGAATCAGCTGTTGAAATCTAACCTCATTTTTTATTAACATATTTACAGTTTCAACCGTAAGCAAACTGTTTGATGAGATACTTTTCTGTCTGCTATCTTATATTTTTAATTTAATTTTAACATTTAAAAAATACTAATTTGTTCAAATGATGAATACGTGATGTATTCTTCAAGGGTTACAGCATTTCAACAACTTTCTCCAATTATTCTATCTGTAAGTTGATAATGTAGTACTACTGTTTATTGTGATACCTTAATTTGTGTACTCGCGGATTTTTTGCAATTTATTCAAGTATTATCCTGATAGATGTGCATGTTTATATAGGCTCTAAAACGATCTATACTTTTGGATTCAACGTTTTTTTTTTTGAAAAACCCCAAATTTATAGCTTGTTATCAGCAGTATGTCTACATCGCACAGATATGAATATGTAGCTTGTATTTATAATTATAGTACCTTAGCCGATTTCGACTGTAGGTGATTCTTCAGATTTCAAAGTTCTGCATTAGAGGATTAGAGCGTACTTCACAAAGGAGGAGTGAAGTAATCTGTGGTTGCTTTCCTCATTGAGGTAACAGATTCATATTAGTATGACAAGCCCACCGAAATAATTTCCGGAGCTCTAAGCACTATAGTCCTCTCTCACCACTAACTGTTTGCATTGGTGAATGTGTATACTAACCAGCACACCTCTGAGTTACTTTCTGCGCTCAAGCCATCATTCGGGACAGACGTTTGTAAAGTAACACAATTAATTGATGTAGCCTTTTTTTAACCTTACAGATGAATAACTAGTCTATGGTTGAATACGTCAATATTACGTTATTCTGGACAGGGAAATAAATTACAAGTTGATTTTCTATCCCATATTCTCTGCATCATTGGTTAAAATCTGCACTTTAAAGTGTAAAATCACTTCTATCCCGTCTTTAATTTTGATAGGTGAAAACAGTACATGATGATGACTTAGTAAGCATTAAAGATGAGATAGACGATACTTTGAAGAAAGAATTCACCGGTGCTGTTGCAGTGGAACTTGTAATGCATGAGGTGAGTTTTTGCAGTCTATTTATAAATTTACATTTTTGCTTGATGGTCATCATATTTTCCAAACTCAATAATATTCTTTTGCTGGTGAATTCTGCAGCTCGATTTAAAGAAGCACATTTGTGTGTCTTGTGTCCGTATATGGAAAAATAATTGACAATAGAATAAATAAAAATAAATTATAAAAAATGCAGCCACTGCGTTCATTTTTGTCAAATACAGAAGTGAATAATTGAGTTCGCGCGAAACTACATCAAGTTACCATACAAGTAACTAATCTTAACTTCAACACTCTGCATCTACCTGTTCTAAAATCAAGATGCTATAGAGCAAACAGATGTATAGAGTGTTGAGGTAAGCATTATAATTAATCTTATAGTTCGTAAATAGAAGCAAAGGTATATGGTACAGTTGAAAGCTACTCGACATAGACGTGTTTACCCGCCTTTATTGGCTCGCCTGCCAATTACGTTTTTTGTAAACCATCAATAGACAGACGCTTCTAATGCTATAAATGATTGGATAGTATTAATCTTGTATTGTTTCCTATACAACTAGGTGAAAACTGAAGATGATACTTATAACCATGTTAGCATTAAAGATGAAATTGAAATAGATGAAAAACCGACTCATTTTCTGAAGGAAGAACTGACAAGAGATGTTGCAGTGGAGCCAACAGTTCAGAAGGTAAGTCTTCCAAACTTTGATTCTGATTTCTTTAAAAAATAAATTTGTTGTATGAGATGAGTACACAGTGTGATAAACACACAAAATTTCATGATAATTGCAGTATCACTAGTTGAACGTTTGGGAATGGTTTTTTCTACCTGAAAGATTCTATTAAATTTCCATTTTTGCGCCTACGTTTTTTTAGCTTGAATTTAAACTACGCTATCTATAACGGTGTTGTGCTCGGCCTTTTCGGTACAAATTTTTTGAAAAGTAAAAAGTGTAGCAAAATTAAAAACACAAAACATTACAAATACAATAATTGAGCAGTAATAAACTAGTGAGCCCAACGGGCTGGAGAACTCGCTTGCAAACAACTAATTTTGGAAAGGGAAACTCATTTGGGAAGCTTATCCTAGGGGAAGGTAGTAACGAAAAATGGCTGTTTAGAAGATACTGATTTACATAAAATTCACAAGACATCTATCACTTGAAGTTCAAGTTCATTGTTGCTCTGATACACAGATTTATTTTCCACAAAAAAGACCTACCGTGCTCATAGACCTATATATCAGGGCAATGAAATTAGTTTATCTATAGAGTAGATAATTATATTTACCACATAAAAAACAGCTGTTATTAATCCATATTTTATCTGGAAAATGAAATTAGTATATCAGCTGATAGAGATTCTATAAAAAGCCTGATCGCATTTATTCACCTACAGCTGATGACAACTCAAAAATATGTTTTGAAATTCATTGTGAATCCCATATGGTGAAAACAACTATTTTCTATATATAGTAATATATTGATGAAGGGCTGAGAACCTATCCTTTTATTTCGCTTCAAAAAGGATGAAGGAGTCTGTTAATTTTATTGGCCAACGAACTTGACCTGTCTAAAGATACCAAGAATATGTGTTTCAAATTTGAAGTTGATTGGTCAAAGCGTTCGAAAGTTATCGTGGAACATACAAACAAACAACGCCTCTAGCCTTAAGTCAAAAGGAAGAACTCGCTTCGCTCTTTCAAAAATATGCACACGCTCTTGTGTAGTACATAGACTGTATAAGATAATAATTGAAGTTATTTGTATTGAGAATAACATAGGGCCTAAATTTATTGCATGTTTATAAGACATGATGCCAAAAAATGTTAGTATGATGAACTATGAAATGAAAAATAATACTAATTTTACATGAGGCAAAATGAATGACTGTGTTTCAGGATATACTTCATTACAGAATAATAATTATTTGTTATCTTAATTATTTAATTATACTAATTGTCTATTATAGAGAGTGGACAGTTTCAGTGCAGGAATGCATTGCAATTGATGCTTTGTGTATCTGTGCCTTTATCAAAAGCATCAATTGTAGTGTATTACTGTCCATGTAGTTGGAAACCAAGGCTTAAGGTGATCCCCTTATCATCATTCAATACACTTCAAGGTGTTAGCAACATTTTGTTTACATATTTTTCCATTTTTGTAGGTAAAAGTTAATTTTGATAAATACAAAGAAGAAAATATTGATGGCGACTTGGATGGCATCAAAGATGATGAAATTGAGGAATATGAGTCATTGACAAAGTTTTTGAAGAAGGAATTTCCTTGTGATATTGCACCTGGGCCAGTAAAACACGAAGTGAGTCTTTGATATTTTTACAGTACTACAATCAGCTATGTCTACAAACTACTATAGGTATATGCTATTTACCTATACTGCTATTATCAACTATAGGTCTTCTTCCACTCTTGACGCCTGAGATGATCAAAGCCAATGTAGTGATTACACTTTCAAGTAGTATTATAAAGTCTTTTTCTATTTGTATGATATAATATTCCAATTGCAATATGATCTACATTTTTTAATATTTCAATTGCATTGTGTTCTACACTTCATTACAGGCTAATATTGGAGATGATGAGGATGACCATGATGATTATAATTTTGATGATCCTATAGATATAATAAAGAATGAGGTAGACATAGATGAAACTCCAATGGCATTCTTAAAGGAAGAATTCAAATGTGGAATTCCAATGGATCCAGTTCCACTGCAGGTGAGTTCTCATTAAACTTATTCAGCATAACCTATAACCTATACAGCAGTTTTTTTTTTCATTTATTCATTCCTTATTACATATCTAATCTAATAAAATATAAAAATTAAGTTGCACTGTAAAAAATTTAAAAATAAAATACAATATAGAAAATAGTTAGTAACTACTCCCCCAAAAGAACAAGCTAAAGCTTAAGATAGGAGCCTGCTATACTTCGGCGAGTTGCAGGAAAATATACAATAAATAATAACTATATAGATAGATGAGAAATTGATAAAGTTTTTGAAGAAAGAACTTACTTGTGATATTGCACCTGGGCCAGTAAAACACGAAGTGAGTCTTTGATCTTTTTACAGTACTACAATCAGCTATATCTACTAACTACTATAGGTATATGCTATTTACCTATACTGCTATTATCAACTATAGCTCTGCCACTCTTAACGCCTGAGATGATCAAAGCCAATGTAGTGCTTACACTTTCAAGTAGCCTATAATAAAGTATTTATGGGATATAATATTTCAATTGCAATATGATCCACATTTTATTATATTTCAATTGCATTGTGTTCTTCATTTCATTACAGGCTAATAGTGTAAATGATGAGGATGACCATGATGATTATAATGTTGATGATCCAATAGATATAATAAAGAATGAGGTAGACATAGATGAAACTCCAATGGCATTCTTTAAGGAAGAAATCAAATGTGGAATTCCAATGGATCCAGTTCCACTGAAGGTGAATTCTCATTAAACATATTCAGTATTACCTGTACAGTAATTGGTTTTTTTTATTTATTCATTCATTTATTTATACATATATAATTCAATAAAATATAAAAATTATGTTTCACTGTAAAAAATTAAAAAGAAAAAATACAATATAGGAAATTTTAGGGGAACTACCCATACCTCCTAGATGTACCCAAGAAGGCCCAATCGCTGGGAGTGATGACGTATGTGATCGAGGCTGCTGGGCCAAGCTATCACCTGTTTTACGTATTTGTTATGGCTGACGTTATTCTTTGTTTCAAGTTCAATAATCTTCCTTTTGACAATTATTTCGAAGAATCCTGTTTTATTTTACATTTAATCATAATTATAATTATAATACTATAATTTAGTATTTCTTATTTCGAATTGATCAATGTTGGTACCATGTACCACATTCATCGTATCAAATTTCAATCATGATCGGCTGTTGTTATGAAAGTTTAGTCAATAACTAACTCTCACAATAATCAATACATAATATTGAGTAGTCTCTTCCTTGATTTTTGTCTTGTGGAATATAATTAAACACTTTTTTCCTCAGTTTATAAATAAATTATAGGATGGCATAGAATAGAATCTGATGATAGTGCATCATTTTAGGTTACGTATATAGTGAATATTGTTTAATCCTAATCAATAATTAATTTGGAGGTTGAAATTCATGTGAGACAGTTAGAAAGTGGCCTAAAATTTGAATTTTTGTAATACTGTAATAGATGAATAATGAAACTTTTAAGGTTTCTATAAAAGATGGTAGAACTTACTGGTAGACCTAGGCTATTTTTTGTGCAAATCAATGATGACATATTCTTGAAATCACAGCAATGTGTAATTCACAAAATTATTATCAACTCTTTCTTATGCTGTCATTGTGTTTTTTCGAAATTTAAGAAAGAATTGTGAAAGTTATAAGCCTCCATTCCAATATTCTAAATCTAACCTACCAATAAGGCTGCACTTTCGTATGAAGTCATCTGGTCAAATAACCGACTGAGAGAAGCAATAGGCTAGTTTCAGCTTTGATACAAATATCAACTATCAATATTCTCTTAGTCAATTCTATTTCATGGGACTACATATGGAAGTGCAACCTAGAATATTTCAGTTTTGTATATTTTTAAATTGATTATTATTAACTTTTTAAGTGAATTCAATGACTTGCAGTCAAATTTTTATTAGAAATAAGTAGTATTTTTAAGAGTAAGTAAAATTCTACATATTCTTGATAAAATTTTGACTGAAAGTAGTTGAATTCACTTATAAAGTTAATATTAACAACGCAGTTTGTCATGGAACAAGAAATCCAGGAATGATTATTATTGTTTCACCTGATCTTGAATCATGAACTGTCTCACTAGTAATAATATCTGCCTTTGAAAAATGAACAATGCAAACTTCTGAATTGGTGGTTGAATATCTTTTTGAGGAATGAAAGACATTCACTGCTTTTCAATATCGCTGTCCTTTGAAAAGCTAAACTTGAAGCTTTGGTTCATTGACATTGTTGGATTGCAACTAGACACACAGCGTTTATTGGGCATCTTATCTTTAATAACAAACACACATGATAAAAAGAGAATTTGAAATCAATGATTATTAGCTACTAAATCATAATATAAAGCTACTAAAACATGGTAGTGGTCAATGTTTAGTGCTTAGTGCATGACGAGTGTGCACCCTGGTTCTAATGCTATGCCACTGGTCATATGCATCATTAAAACTTATATTTTGTTTATGCACAGCATATGTAAATGCTGATGTCCAGTACAAATGGGAACTTAGCATGTTTTGTATTACTTTTTGTGACACATTACATGAGTGAAACAGCATAAATGGAAGTGATGGTGAAGCCTAATTTGTTATCTTCTTTAGATTTATTGATTACATTTTCCACTTTCATGTTATCCATTGTGTTTCACAAATATTAATGCAGCACATGCATATTCCTATTATTTGCACTGGACTTTAAACATTAGAACGTATTACATACATTTTTAAACTTGGTGCTAAATCCTGAATCAGAAATTGCAATTTCTATTGCAACCAAATTGGCTAAACTTTGAACTACTAGTAATCTAGTCAACATTTTTGGGTGAATCTTCACAAAACTGAAAAGATCCACTGGTCATATTTGGAAAATATTGTTATCTATTAATTCCTTAGCAAAATTGTACATTAAAGATAATCATCCATTTTCGATAATAAGCAACAATGTTTATAGATTGATGTTCTACACTCGCTTGAATCTCAAGACAATACTATGTAAGAAGAAGCAACAGCAGAATTAAATTTCAAATACTGCTCATTCATCATTAAATTTGTAATAAATTAAAATGAATATTCAATCTACGAAAACATTGAATTGAAAAGGGATAGGTTAGGGTAGCATGTACCTTATAACACTTGAACTTCAACGAACATTGTTACACAGAAAATACATTTTATTTCAATAGCTATTAAACGATTCGTAGAGTATTTCACAGTTTCACTGTTATTGATTTTAGAAAATAGTGTTCTCGAAAATAGTGTTATTGATCAACAAAACTGGTTGAGTTCATATCTCGCAATCTGGGTCTGGCTGTAAAATGGCGGATGGAAGACTTGAAAAAATACGTCATCGCTGTTAAATTCGAGAGCAATTGGGCCTTCTGTACATCTAGGAGGTATTGGAACTACTCCCCCAAAAGAACAAGCTTGAGCTTGAGGAAGGAACCGACTTCGGCGAGTTGCAGAAAAATATACAATAAATAATAACTATATCCTTCCTTCCAGTAAACTTCAAAAAGAAGATTTCACTATAAATGTATATTAAAATAAAATGCCATCCAATATCCAGCAGTGCAGTATTGTTCCAATATCATTGAAGAAGACAATAAATTATCAAATAAAATTAAATTAATGAAGATCATCTAAATAACATAAAACACTATACAATATCATTCCAGAATCGCATGGCCATATCCCATCCATGAGAGTCAACAAGATATTTCTTTAAACATAAACCAAATGTTTTCTGGAATATTTTGATCTCTGATTTTTCTGGGAATGTTATTATAATACAAAGGTGACAAATTGACAAGGCTATGCTGACCGGCCATTGTCAATAACCAGCACACAGTAACTAGACCGAAGGTCCCACTGTCTTGTTGTTATTGTAGTTCTGATTTTAAATTGAAAGAGTGAAAACTTCTTATTTTATAATATGTTATGTTTTAGTTACAACTGTTGGATCAATACAACTGAAATTTCCAATAAATAATAACTATATAGATAGATGAGACATTGATAAAGATTTTGAAGAAAGAATTTTCTTGTGATATTGCACCTGGGCCAGTAAAACATGAAGTGAGTCTTTGATCTTTTTACAGTACTACGATCAGCTATTTCTACTGACTACTATAGGTATATGCTATTTACCTATTCTGCTATTATCAACTATAGCTCTGTCACTCTTAACGCCTGAGATGATCAAAGCCAATGTACTGCTAACACTTTCAAGTATTATAAAGTGATATAATATTTCAATTGCAATATGATCCACATTTTATTATATTTAAATTGCATTGTGTTCTTCATTTCATTACAGGCTAATAGTGTAAATGGTGAGGATGATTATAATGTTAATGATCCAATACATATTAAAATAAAAAATGAGGTACTCATAGATGAAACTCCAATGTCATTCTCCAAGGAAGAAATCAAATGTGGAATTGAAAAGGATCCAGTTCCACTGAAGGTGAATTCTCATTAAACATTCAGTATAACCTGTACAGTAATTGTTTTTTTAAATTTATTCATTCAATTATTTATACATATATAATTCAATAAAATATAAAAATTAACTTGCACTGTAAAAAATCTTCAAACCAAACAAACAAATTCAAACTAAAGACAAGTGGACGTTTCCCAAAACTAAACTTTCTATTACTTAAAACAATCACATAATTGAACTTAATAACTTAAATGCTTTGCCCAGCACAAGGGCCTGAATAAAATCTCAACTCATCTTAACCTCTTTTCAAATAGTAAACAAACTTGATGCCGACAAGCGCACTCTGTGCTCCAAGCATGATCATGGGGTAATGAGCTCTTTGCCTGTCATCTGACTGGGTCTCGCCCTATGTTGGAAGTACTGTTCACAAGCTTTTTTACAAACTACTAATTACGCAACTATTAGCGAATCAACACTCTCAATTTGCCTCCAGGCTTGCGCAGAAGGCCTATTTCACAATTGAAAAGTGAACAGTTCAAGTCAGTGTTAGAGGGAGCTAATGAATGAGAAACTAGCTCTAACTTCTTCTACTAGGCTACTGTGAGACTCGACATGCTTCATATTGCATCTGAAAACAATAGTTCACTATACTGCAATTCTCTGCATGAAAACGAAGGCAGTTCTATTACTTTCTTTGAAAATAAATAATTAAAACCTTAAGTCCCCAATAACTTCCTTAAAAGCCCTAAACTTGAAAACTACATGAAGAAACTTCTCTAAAATTTAATTTAATAACATTTAAAATGATACTAAACAAGAAGGTGATACAACGTAATTTAGAAAAAAAATTGGGCTACTCACAAATTCATAACAATGATCAGCTATATCTACTAACTACTATAGGTATATGCTATTTACCTATACTGCTATTATCAACTGTAGGTCTTCCACTCTGGACGCCTGAGATGATCAAAGCCAATGTAGTGATTACACTTCCAAGTATTATAAAGTATTTTTTTATTTGTATGATATAATATTCCAATTGCATTGTGTTCTACACTTCATTACAGGCTAATATTGGAAATGATGAGGATGACCATGATGATTATAATTTTGATGATCCTATAGATATAATAAAGAATGAGGTAGACATAGATGAAACTCCAATGGCATTCTTAAAGGAAGAATTCAAATGTGGAATTCCAATGGATCCAGTTCCACTGCAGGTGAGTTCTCATTAAACTTATTCAGTATAACCTATACAGTATTTTTTAATTTATTCATTCCGTATTAAATATCTAATTCAATAAAATATAAAAATTAAGTTGGACTGTAAAAAATTAGAAAGAAAAATACAATATAGAAAGCTCGAGCTTGAGGAAGGAGCCAACTTCGGCGAGATGCAGAAAAATATACAATAATTAATAACTATATCCTTCCTTCCAGTAAACTTCAAAAAGAAGATTTCACTATATGTATATTAAAATAAAATACCATCCAATATCATTGAAGAAGACAAATTATCAAATAAAATTAAATTAACGAAGATCATCTAAATAACATAAAACACTATATGTTTGAGCCATTAGCTCAAATCTGACGGCTAGCCTTCATAATTTTTTTGATTCCACTCCCGTCTGTTGCTGCAATCTGGTAGCCAATTTGTAAACTTGCAACCAGTTTATCTATTACTGTTGTATTGCGTCTGCGCGAATATTGAATGAGATTACTGGGATTTGTTTTTGGATTGCTTCGTAAAAACTCGTCATGGCGCGTCTGTATTGGGACCGATCAGTATTATTTTAATTATTCGTTTAAATATTGCATATGTGTGAAATTCGAGTATCGTGTATTTTTGTTATCGTAAATTCAAGTGTTCCTATTCGTTAATTCGTGGAAGTCCTCAAGTGCGTGTAAGCGAGAAGACTGCATCACAATTATTAGCAGTAGCAGTAAGGTTTGAATAATCCCATCCAAATTATCCTTGTTACTTATGTTCGCTCCTTATTCCTAAAACCCTTCAAACCACTAATTCGCCCCATTATACGACTACAATTGGGTAAGTCACATGAACAATTTTCAATCTTTAGTAGTGCATGGATTTGAGGGCCCAAACGAATTAATACAAACCTATGGAAATAACAAATATTTAAATACAGTCCACTACTTAATTGTCCAATACTTAATTGGCCTAAACATTTGGTCCCTCGGACCGGGATTAGAATTGGTTTTGGTTTTTGTTTTTTTTTTTACATGCTCAATTTCACACATATGAGAGTATTTGTTACTGTTGGTGGCTTGTTTGAGGTTGTCGAAACAAGCTTTGATGGTTTGCAAGCACAGAATTGTTTGTATGTTCAGGAAAGCTTTGCTTTGAAAAAGAAGCTTCGTTACAAAATCTTACTTGCAGCCAAGTTGGTTCTAGTTTATCTTATCTATCGTTGGTTGGAAGATAACTTGTATTGGTGTTCGTATTGCAGTAAGAATATAATAATTGTTTCACAAAATAAGATTCATTATGGAGGTCGAAAAGGCACAATTGTCCTTGAAAGTGCATAGAGCCAAATTAGCCCAGCTTTTTCAACGGATTCAACGTACCTATGACTTATGCAAAAATTTATCTGATAAAAAGACAGCCCAACACTTCATATCCTTGTCTCGTGTAATTCCTTCCACTGTAACAGAATATGTTCAAGTTGAATATACAATTAATGAAATTGAATTGTCACTGGATCCGGAATATAAGCCAGTATTTAACGACTCTTATGTAGATTTGGTAGCTGTTATTTAAAAAAACGCTGAGAGCTTTAATAAGCCTAACGTAGCGAGCGTCACGACGCCTTCAGTTTCATCAGTGATTCCAAAAGTTGTTAATGAATCAGTATTACCGAAAATTGAATTGCTTACGTTTAGTGGTAAATCATCAGAATGGGCAGTATTTTATGAATTGTTTAAATCTCTGGTTCACGATAGTTCGTCCTTGTCAGAACAACATAAAATACAATATCTGGTTTCGAAATTGTCTGGTGAAGCAGCTAATATTTGTAAGCATTTACCTCCGATTGCGACAAACTATAAAATAATTTGGGACGCTTTGGTAAGTCGTTATAATGATCCCAGAGCTCAAATAAATGCATATTTTGATGAGATTTTTCAATTTAAAGGTTTGAAGGTGGAATCCAGAACTGGGTTAGCTAATATTTTGGATCGCTATTGTAATTCCATCACAGCTTTAAAACGATTACATGGTGATGAATTAACCGATTTAATTTTTCTATATCAAGGCTTGAAAATTCTGGACCCCACTTCGCGTAGAGAATTCGAAACTGCTCATCGTGAGAAAGATCTTCCGACCTATAAAGATTTTGTGCATTTTATAGAGAGACAGCTCAAATCATTACCGGCTGATAGCGGCAAAGTTGAAGCATTCCATAGTGGAAAATATGTTAAAAGTTCATCGAATTCGAAGAGTTTCACTGTTCAATCGTCTGATACAGTTAATGAAAAATCTAATTGTTTGAAATGTCATCAGGGGTCTCATAATTTGACAGATTGTCGATCGTTTTTGAAATTATCGCCGTTTGAGAGATTTCGTTTTGTTAAGGATAAGTCATATTGCTTAAAATGTTTATTAAAAAAGCATTCTGCTCGTGAATGCAATAGTAAGTTGAATTGCAGTCAATGTGGAAAATTTCATCATTCGTTATTACATTTCGAATTTAATAAGCAGTCGTCAACAACAGCTAGTAAAGATGCTGACGTTGATAAATCTGTTGTAAGTTGTTGTTCTATGAAGGTCAATAGTAAACATAAACACAATGAAACAACAGTATTTTTGTCTACCGTGACTGCTACTGTTTATAATAGAGGTAAACGGTGCAGTGTTCGTTTTCTACTTGATACTGGGAGTCAACATCATTTTTTAACGACTCACGCTTGTAGGCGGTTGGGTCTCTCAACCAATCGTATCAATGCTACAGTTACGGGTTTTGGCGGTGGTCAGAGTGCAATTCGGGGCGAGACCTCATTTCAATTTTTTTCTAATACTGAACCTGACGTATCGTTTGTCATACAGGCCTGGGTTGTAGATCATATTATTGATAAATTACCATCTAGTAAGGTCGACATATCGAAGTTAGCCTGCCTGAAAAAATTGAAACTTGCGGATGAGCAATTTTATTTGCCAAATCGTATTGATGGAATAATTGGAGCTGAACTGATTCCTGAATTGTTGAAAGGTAGTCAATCTAATGAAGAATTAGGTTCAGTTAAAGTCGTCGATAGTGTGTTTGGTTGTATATTGATGGGTAGAGCGCCAATTTCAAATACATCACACTATAATGAAAATGAAAATTGTCTATTAGTTTGTAACCCATCATTGGATAGCTTGGTACAACGATTCTGGGAAATCGAGGAGTGTCCCAAATCGGGGAGCTTGCTCACTCCAAAAGAAATTGATTGTGAAAATCAATTCGAAACCAGCGTTCGTCGACTAGATTCGGGTCGTTTCGTTGTATCATTGCCGTTTTTTAAATCATCTGATGAGTTAGGCGATTCGTTCTCAATGGCAAGACGTAGATTATTGAATTTGGAAAAGCGTCTAGCTTGTTCTGAAAATATTCAAATTGCATACCATGAAATTATGTTAGATTATTTACGACAGGGTCATATGTCTCTAGTGAAAGATCAGGAAGATAGGCAGGGCTATTATATCCCGCATCATGCTATTGTTAAAACTCGTAGTACTAGCACCCCATTGAGAATTGTCTTTGATGCTAGCGCTAAAACTGTAACAGGTCTATCTCTGAATGACGTCTTACATATAGGTCCAAAATTGCAAACGGATATTTTCTCCTTATTATTGCATTTTCGTCTGTTCTCAATCGCATTGACAGCGGATATTAAACAGATGTATCGTCAGATTGTAGTTGACGAGTCTTGTCGGCGATATCAACGAATTCTATGGAAATTTTCCCCTAATGACCCCGTTGAAATTTATGAATTGAATTGTGTAGTATTCGGTATCACGTCGTCTCCTTACTTAGCGCTCAGAACAATTCATCAATTAGTTCAAGAGGAAGGTGAAAATTTTCCGATGGCGGAAAAACGTATCCCACATGACATGTTTATGGACGATTTGGTTACCTCTGTTCCATCGTTAGAGGAGGCAAATGATCTGTATTGTCAGTCTAAAGAATTGCTTAGAAATGGAGGTTTCGAATTGACAAAGTGGACGTCCAATTCAAAGGAGATGTTGTCCAAATTTTTGGATGCTGAAAAATCATCTTTGGGTAATGATTTCGAGACTGGTAATACATTGGCTATTCTGGGACTTGAATGGCAGCCTGGTGCTGATGTATTTTGTTTTCATGTAAATCTGGAGCAGAAAGACACTACAAAGCGCAACATACTCTCAACTGTCGCGAGAATATTTGATCCGCTCGGTCTTCTTGCCCCCTTAACCTTATTTCTCAAATGTCTAATAAAGAGATTGTGGAAATTGAGTCTTGATTGGGACGAAATTGCACCAATAGAAATTCAAACACTATGGGAAAATTGTCAAAGAGAATTTAATCTCCTATCTAAGCTGTCTATTCCGAGATATGTTGGATTGTCGTCTGATTCATTGGTCCATTTAATTGGTTTTTGTGATGCTTCGGAATTGGGCTATGGCGCTGTCATTTATTTGAAGACTCAAAGCAGTACAACCTCCACTCCGATTTCCTTATTGTGTGGTAAATCGAAGGTAGCTCCCTCGAAAACGGTCACCATACCGCGATTGGAGTTATGTGCGGCAGTTCTTCTCAGTGAACTTATGAATACTACTCTGTCATTAATTCGTAAACGTTGTCAAGTAGCTCGAGTGTTGGCTTTTTCGGACTCAACGGTTGTACTTCACTGGATTGGAGCATCGCCATCTAGATGGCAAACTTTTGTCGCAAATCGAGTTTCCAGGATCCAGGACTGTTCCATTGATCGTTGGATACATGTGTCTGGTGCGGAGAATCCAGCAGATTGTCTATCTAGAGGTTTGACCCCGCGTGACCTTGTGGACCATCAGTTGTGGTGGACGGGACCCGAGTGGTTGTCTATGGAGGAGAATCATTGGCCAGTAAATAATGAATTAGATGAATTGGAAAATCCGCCACAGGCGAAAAATAATAATATTCTAACTGTAATTCAATCAGAAAATTTGTCTGAAAACGTAATCAATTGTCTTATTAAGCGCTGCTCAAGCTATAGTCGTTTGTTACGTGTTGTTGTAATTGTTTTGAAATTTGTACACATATTACCCAGATCGGGAACATCAGACTTGGAGGTAGCTGAATTTTATTTGTGCAAAGTGGTTCAAAAAATCCATTTTTCATCTGAATTAGAATTACTGAAAAGTGGAAAAGATTGTCCTACTCGTTTCCAACGGTTGTCTCCGTTTTTAGACAAGGAAATTATTCGAGTCGGCGGTCGATTGCAGAATGCCACCATAGATTTTGATTGTTGTCATCAGATTGTGTTACCGAAGACAGATCACTTTGTCACATTATTGATTGATCATTACCATACAAGCAACTGTCATGCTGGACCTCATTTATTGTTGTCACTAATTAGACAAAAATTCTGGATACTGTCTGCTCGTACAGTTATTCGTAGTCGTGTTCATAAATGTAATATTTGTTTTCGATGTCGTCCGAGAGAAATCAAGCCCAAAATGGGAAATCTACCTTCTTGTAGAGTGACGTCATGTAAACCCTTTGAAAAAAGTGGAGTGGATTATGCGGGTCCCATACATATTACAATGGCGAGACGCCGCAATCCGTTCATTTTTAAGGCCTACATATGTATTTTTGTATGTATGGCTACCAAGGCAGTTCATATCGAGTTAGTGTCCGATTTATCGACTCCTCAATTTTTGGCCGCCTTCCGACGATTTTTATCTCGTCGTGGCCCCTGCCGTGTCATACACTCAGATTGTGGTACTAACTTCGTGGGAGCTAACGAGGAGTTGGCTCAACTGTCACAAGTATTGAGTTCGGCGAATTTTCAGGATACATTGTCGTCACAAGTGGAAGATTACCGCATTGAGTGGAAATTCTTACCGCCTGGGAGCCCTAATTTTGGTGGGCTATGGGAGGCGAATGTGAAATCCGTAAAATCCCATCTGTATCGGGTAATTGGTAAACAATTGTTGACCTATGAAGAACTAAACACTGTTCTAGTGCAAATCGAAGCCGTCTTGAATTCAAGGCCACTGTGTCTATTGAGCTCAGATCCGCGCGAACCGTTAGCGCTTACACCCGCACACTTTCTGACATTGACACCTCTAAAGTATCTTCCCATGCAGGATGTGGAGAGTCGTCCAATTAATCGTTTAAATCGTTTTGAATTAATCAGTCAGATGGTGCAGTCATTTTGGAGTAGGTGGCGTAAAGAGTACCTCCATGAATTGCAAGTCAGACAGAAATGGTGTAAAGAATCGGCGCCACTCACAGTCGGAACAGTAGTAATAGTGGATCAACCCAATCTTCCCCCTTTGAGGTGGCCGCTTGGTGTGATAGAGGAAGTATTTCCCGGAGCAGATGGAATCGTAAGAGTAGCTACGGTACGAGTAACTAATGGATGTTTCAAGAGGCCTGTGTCTAAGTTGTATCCATTGCCAACGCAATAGTCTGGATATATGGTCATACAAATTTCTTTTGTTCATGTCTTATTATTTGGTGGTAGATTTTTTTTGTGTGTGGTTCACACATTCTTCATATTGGTTTTAATGTTTGTTTATTGAGTGTTAGTTGAAATCATCACATGTTGTTTCAGTTGTTTGTGGATTTCTTTTGTATTTTTTCGTTTCATCTGTTTTGCAGTATGGCTGAAAAATGGTTTTCAGAGGCGGGGGTATGTTTGAGCCATTAGCTCAAATCTGGCGGCTAGCCTTCATAATTTTTTTGATTCCACTCCCGTCTGTTGCTGCAATCTGGTAGCCAATTTGTAAACTTGCAACCAGTTTATCTATTACTGTTGTATTGCGTCTGCGCGAATATTGAATGAGATTACTGGGATTTGTTTTTGGATTGCTTCGTAAAAACTCATCATGGCGCGTCTGTATTGGGACCGATCAGTATTATTTTAATTATTCGTTTAAATATTGCATATGTGTGAAATTCGAGTATCGTGTATTTTTGTTATCGTAAATTCAAGTGTTCCTATTCGTTAATTCGTGGAAGTCCTCAAGTGCGTGTAAGCGAGAAGACTGCATCACAATTATTAGCAGTAGCAGTAAGGTTTAAATTCCATCCAAATTATCCTTGTTACTTATGTTCGCTCCTTATTCCTAAAACCCTTCAAACCACTAATTCGCCCCATTATACGACTACAATTGGGTAAGTCACATGAACAATTTTCAATCTTTAGTAGTGCATGGATTTGAGGGCCCAAACGAATTAATACAAACCTATGGAAATAACAAATATTTAAATACAGTCCACTACTTAATTGTCCAATACTTAATTGGCCTAAACACTATACAATATCATTCCAGAATCGCATGGCCATATCCCATCCCTGAGAGTCAACAAGATATTTCTTTAAACATAAACAAATTTTTTCTGGAATATTTTGATCTCTGATTTTTCTGGGAATGTTATTATAATACAAAGGTGACAAATTGACATGGCTATGCTGACCCGCCATTGTCAATAACCAGCACACAGTAACTAGACCGAAGGTCCCACTGTCTTGTTGTTATTGTAGTTCTTATTTTAAATTGAAAGAATGAAAACTTCTTATTTTATGATTTGTAATGTTTTAGTTACAACTGTTGGATCAGTACAACTGAAAGTTCCAATAAAAAACAGCTTTTTTTGAACGCACTGTGCTCTTTTCTTAATATGACTCAAAATTGAATTTTGAAATTACATCAGATATTATCAGAATATTTTCCAAATATAAGGATGTTAATGATGAATTCGTGGATATTTCTCCATGTTGGTGTTATAATAATGAGTGAGCTATCTACTTGTTCTAGATTGAGCCAATCAGGCCTGATAGTAACGGGGAATCGCAACTTCGCCACAATTCGGAATTCAAACTTTGTAAGTGGAAAAAATCAGTTTTAATCAGTAATCATATCAAATTCAGGCTATGTAATATATATATATATATATATATATTATGTCTTTTTTTTTGGAAGATGAAGCCCACATAGGTCTGAGACCTGTGCGTGGTTAATGAATTGGATGATAGTAATTGATGAGTTCAACCTACAGTTTTAGGTGGGTTCCGAACCACCGGGAAGTGATTTTACAGCAGAGAACAGAGTCCTTTTTGCTGGCCAATCCAATCGGTCATCCTTACAAAGAGTGCGCCCAGGAGTTTTGTAGCTTATCTCTGATTGAACAGATACCTGCTACGGCACTCAGCTATCACTTCCCAACCGGGAGCTATCACTTCAACCATGCTTATCATTGTTGGATCTTTTGTTTCCTATTTTGCTTGAATATTATGTTAACCACGGATTTTGTCAGTAAATAATTGTATTTCTCCTCCTCAGTTTGAGGTTTTTTATTATCTTGAATGATTATACATTTTTTTGGATGATGCCCACATGAGTCTTCGTGAATTTTGTATGGGTGATCAGGTGAATAATTACTCAATATAACTGTATTTTATTCTTTAACTATCTAGTACTTTTTATTATGTTTCGCAAATCATGTTAGAATCTTTTTGGTTTTTCTGTATATTTCTTAAATTGTATATACCAGTCTTTGAGGTTAACAAGGATTGTTTTGGCATTACACTGTATCCTCTATTGATTGTGAATGTGAGTGTATTCAGTAAATAAATAAATAAAAAATTTCCAAGGTTGAACGAGATTCAAACTTGAGACTTCAGAAGTAGCAGCCACTGCCAAGTATAACCGACTGCCCTACCGCAAATGCTGAATATTGATGTATATCCGGTTCGCCTAATTTTTAATATTTTTTTTCAATGTTATTGTGCTATCACTTTTTTTAATACTTATTGAACATTGTCAGTATTTTGATCATTATCCTTCTACTATCAGAATTATCTCAGAGTATAAAAATAATCCATCCAACTGATGACAGTTCTTTGTATTGATTTCAGTTGGCCGAGTTGCCATTGTTAGATTGTGTCAACTGGAAGATCAAGCCACAAATTTTGATCACCCAGACTTTGAGTTGGAGGTAAGAGCCTTATTATACAGAGCCACTGCAGTCGCCATTGCGTGCCACACCTTTAGGCTAAACTATATCAGCTGACCGTTTGACCGAGCTCAGAAATTTCAAAGTACACAAAGACATGCACTTCTTTAAAGAAAACTGCTGATTTTTTAATCAAATTTACGCTGCTTGTTAAAACTAATGGTTTTCAATAAACACCCGGCCATATGTACAGTACAGCTTTTGTTGGTCTTAGTAAAGTAAAACTGAAGACATGCTCCATATATTTAATTTGAATGCAGCAAATGTTTGGATAATCATAAGCATGACTAAATGCTAAATCAGACACAAAATCGACTCTGGTTGCCAAATTGAACTTCCATTTTATTCTGACCATACCTTTAGCTTTGTTTTTTACTTTGTACTATTATTGTTCTGTACCACTACGGGTCTCATCATACCCAGTGGAAATTGAAAAATGTAATAGTTACATAAAATACTTATTCTTAAAAGTATTTATTTTCAATATTTAAGAATTTAATTACTTGAATATTTAATAATCATTTCAATAAAACCAAGAGAGTGTCTTCCAGATATTATTTATTTACTTATTCATTCATTTAACTAACATACAATAAATGTAAATGCTATTGCCCAAAACTGTTTTTCACAAAATTTAAAATTAGGATCGAAATCTTAGGTTAGGTCTGTTTCACTAAAAATTTCACCTGGAATCACAATAATTCACAAGTCTTTTTCAGAAAAATAATATTAATTTTGACCTTACTTTAACAAAACACCATCACAGTCCTAAAAAAATTAATATAATTTTGAATTTTGAAATTAATTATCAGTCGAAAATCTTCACTAGTTACACTAGTTACCATAGTTATGTAGAAATACAATATAACTGTCTTTGAATTTTGGTTCAATTGATTATTTTTTGCAGGTTGTTGTTTTTCAGTTCTACTGTCATCCTTTTTTATTTATTGTTTGATATGTTTTGCTTCATTTTTTTTGATAATTTCAGATATCATCAGTGAAGCGGAAAATAAATGAATGTTGTGAGACATTGAACATAGGATGCAGCTTACAGCCTGATGGTGGCAGAGTGTACCATACTGAAAAAGTCATAGATCTTCCCAGCACTGTCAGAAACAGGAATCAGCTTTCAGGCCTTTCAAGTAGTCAGTGGTATTATTATTATTATCATTATTAATTTCCATACACTGACCTCCTGTAAAGGTGTATAAAGATTGGTGAAGAAATTTAAGTCAATAAACTAGAACTCTATCATCTAAATTCCTACCCCTCTGCTTTGCATCTCATATTGAGCCTGAAATTCCTCATTTGAGTATGCACATATATTTATCAATTCTTCCTTCATTTTAGTTCTAAATTTATCGTCTGTGATTGCCTTTGAATGCGCTGGTAGTGAACTATGTAGACGGCTGTTTTTACACCCCTCTCATACAATTTTGTTCACTGTAAGTCATCTCGTGAGTCTTGTCTGTACCTGCTTTCATAATATTGTGAAAGAACTCAGTTGCTATGAATTTATCATTATTATTCTCAATAAAGCAGATGGCTTCAAGAATATAGAGGATAGAAAGTGGGAGAATTGTTAATATCTTGAAATGTGGCCTACAACTTGTGTGAGAGGATTCCCCTATCATTTCTCATCATGCCCACTTTTGTATTTGAAATATCTCAATCACCTGACATGAATTGCTCCAAAAAACAAAAAAACAAGACCCCACACAAGTAGAGAATGAAACAGCACAAAATAAACGTCCTTAAGAGTTCTCAAATCTAATATTGGTTTTAAGTTACTAAGAACAAAGACCACTGAATTAAGTTTGTTTTCAAGTCTGGTGGTTCGGCAACCACCTAAAACTGTGTCACATCCTTTATTTATTTATGATTATGGCATTAATGATCCAATCTTATCTAAAATGAGATAAAAAAAATCTTTGTAGGTGGAGTTAAGACTATAAAGTCTCCTCCACTCAACCTCAAAATCGACATCCAACTTGCAGTATATTGAATGTGGGTGTACCAGCCTTCTGTAATCAATGCGTTTTGTTCACATTGGCTAATTTCTCTGTAATAAATTTCTTTCTACTCTTGAAAAAAATGCATCACCTTAAATGTTTTATTTTGTTCCAACTCTCCATATTTTCCTTCAAATAAGAAAAACGATTTTTGGTCCTAAGATGGTCCAGAAGCTGCATTTGATCTGTGCAGACAAACTGTTTTGGATTAAGCATTATTAAGTCCTTGAGGAGGTTCTAGACATTAAGTTTTATCTTTGGGCAGTGAGTACCTAGCTTGAAAAAAACAATGCAACAAAACGCATTTGTTTTGTTGTTCACATGTTCACAAGTAACAGCTCTTCTGCATGGTTAAAACAGGCAACAAAATGTAGCATTTGGTCAGGATTTTATTGAAATATTTGGCACCAGTCATTCTGATGTGTAGTTTGGTTTTGCTTTCAGAATCATGCAATGGTCTAGGAGAAGATTCATTGGTAAAATGTCTGAGAAAGTATTGTTCCAGCAAAGCAGAACACAAGCAAAGTTCCAGGGATTCAGTACAGAAAGCTACTCAGGAGGCTGACACCATTCAAGAGTCCATTGAGCAGAGGAACATCAAAACCTATACATGCAGTTTGTGTAGATTCACATGCTCCACTAAGACAAGTCTTAAAGTCCATTTGAGAAGGCATAGCAGTAAAGAGCTCATTTGCACTGTTTGTGGCTACAAGGCAGCAAGCTCAACTGACTTGTTGAAACATTCCAGGGTTCATTCTGGCAGCAAACTACATGAATGTGATGAATGCCATTACACGACCACTAAAAGATCACGTTTTATGAGACATGAAAGGATTCATAGTGGCGAAAAACCTTACAGCTGTGACATGTGTGATTACAAGGGAACTGAGTTGTACTATTTGAGGCAACATAAAATAATTCATAGTAGTGAGAGGCCTTTCAGTTGTAATATGTGTGATTACAAGGCAGCTCAGTTGAGCAATTTAAAACGGCATAAAATAACTCACAATGACAAAATATATTTTAGATGTAACAAGTGTGATTTAAAGTTTTCACAATTCACGTGTTTGAAGGATCATGAAAGATTTCATGAAGGAAAGAAACCTTTCAGCTGTACAATGTGTGATTACAAGAGTTTCTTTTCTAAAAAGGTATTAGATCATAGAAGAATTCATACTGAAGAGAAATCTTTGAGCTGTGACAAGTGCAATTACAAGTGCACCAAGCCCAGCAAGTTGAATGAGCATAGGAGAATCCATAGTGGTGAGAAACCTTATAAATGTGACATTTGTGGTCATAGATCCATTCGATTAGGACATTTGAAATTACACATCATGAATCATACCAGCAATAAACCGTTTAGCTGTGATTTGTGTGATTACAAGGCAACCCAGTTGTGCACATTGAGGCAACATAAAAGAATTCATACTGGTGATAAGCCTTTCAGTTGTGATGTGTGTGATTACAAGGCAGCTCAGTTGGGCGGTTTAAAGCAGCATAAAATAATTCATACTGGTGATAAACCTTTTAGCTGTGATTTGTGTGATTTTAAGAGCTCTCATAGTCGCAGTTTGAAGGACCATAAAAGAACTCATACTGGTGATAAGGCGTTCAGTTGTGATATGTGTGATTATAAGGCAGCTCAGTTGGGCACTTTAAAGCAGCATAAAAGAATTCATACTGGTGATAAACCTTTTAGTTGTGATTTGTGTGATTTTAAGAGCTCTTATATGACCAGTTTGAGGTTCCATAAATTAACTCATACTGGTGATAAACCTTTTAGCTGTGATTTGTGTGATTTTAAGAGCTCTCATAGTAGCAGTTTGAAGGACCATAAAAGAACTCATACTGGTGATAAGCCGTTCAGTTGTGATATGTGTGATTACAAGGCAGCTCAATCGTCCACTTTGAAGAAGCATAAAAGAAATCGTCATCAAAAGAAGTGACCAGTTGGTGCAACTCAATCAGTGTTGTTGTAGGCATGAAGTCAGTTTGAATATTGTACTGAATCTTTAATTATAAAATAATCGCCATTCTAAACTACTTATTTATGTTGTCAGTATAGTTGGATTACGCAAAATAAATATACAGTTCCTTAGTTGAATTTCAAATACTTTAATTTCATCTTTCAATACTAAGCTGCTCTGGGCTGCAAGATGCCAAATAACTTACGGCCAGCTGCACAAAAGAAAATTGAATTTTACCACCGTAAGATGACGTCATCTTACAGAGCTCAATAGGGAAGTCGTTGCACTGGCTCCGTCAAATGATGTCATCTTATGGTGGTCAAATTCAATTTTCTTTTGTGCAACTAGCTGTTAGTCATTGAGACGGGCGTTATTAAGAAAAAAAGTTAAACTATGTGTATAGGATATTATCATTTTTATCTCCAGTCATGCCTCATCACTTTGCTACTATACTTTTGAACAAAATGAATGGTTGTGTTCATGGGAGTCTTACCGGTAACCAAACAATGTCTCTGGTGGCGTCTGATTGGTCTATTCTAATTTTGAACATCTCTACATTTGAATAGATCTATTTCTATACGATGACACTGGTAGCTTCACTACTTACCGGTGAGGCTCCCGTGAACTCAAACATTTGTTGAGTTCTTGGGAGATTTATTGGTAACCGGTAAATGTCACTGGTGGCGTCTGATTGGTCTATTCTAATTTTGAACATCTTTACATTTAAATAGATCAATACGATGACACTGGTAGCTTCACTAGTTACCGGTGAGGCTCCCGTGAACTCAAACATTTGTTGAGTTCTTGGGAGATTTATTGGTAACCGGTAAATGTCACTGGTGGCGTCTGATTGGTCTATTCTAATTTTGAACATCTTTACATTTAAATAGATCAATACGATGACACTGGTAGCTTCACTAGTTACCGGTGAGGCTCCCGTGAACTCATACATTGGTTGAGTTCTTGGGAGATTTATTGGTAACCGGTAAATGTCACTGATGGCGTCTGATTGGTCTATTCTAAGTTTGAGCATCTTTACATTTAAATAGATCAATACGATGTCACTGTGTACGTTCTGGGAGAATTTTCGGTGCACTGAGGCATGAGTTTCACGTCCATTGAGAGCTTTTGACTGTTTGTTAACCAGCAGCTGTTTCCAGTCTGGCCTGCACCGGTGCAGGTTTCATGCACTGTATAAAAAGTTCGATCTACGGACTGAACCAGTAACCAGAGAGCTCTCATTGGTCGAAACATAAAAGAGTCTGCTTTGTCTCTGCTATTTGTAAATAGCATAGTACATTCTGAAATGGCTTCCAAGTATGACCAGGATTATTCGTTCAATCAAGTTATGTAACTTATAACGTTCATGAAACAGGAAATTCGTGCTTTTTTTATAGTCTCCAATAACAGTTTATAGCCTCCAATAATTAATAGCCTGAAACAGTAAACTGCAAAGTGCATTTATTCATGATTAAGGACTCTTTAACATTTTAATGGGCATTAAACAATATTCAGAATAACCAAATTCATTCTTAAATAATAAATACAATTACTCTAATAACACCCTGCAGCGGTTTTCTTTTATTTGTGCAGTTAGTACAACATATTTGGACTTGAACAGATTAATTTCAAAAGTACGCGCCAAACTACACCCTGGGAACATATGTTGGTACACCGGTTCTGTGCACCGAAAGAATTCTGGTGCACCAAACCAGATGCTCCCAGAACGTACGCACTGCTGGTAGCTTCACTAGTTACCGGTAAGACTCCCGTGAACTCAAACATTGGTTGAGTTCTTGGGAGCTTAATTGGTAACCGGTAAATGTCACTGGTGGCGTCTGATTGATCTATTTAAATTCATATGCATAGAAAAGTGAATATAGACAAATCAGCCGCCACAAGTAACATTTACCGGTCAAGCTCCCATGAACTCAAACATTAGTTGTGTTCCAATAGATATTTTGATGGATGAATTATTTAAATTAGTATCATTGTACATTTAGTTATACATTGAGGTATTCCACCATTTCTGTATGGAAATCTTACTTTCTGTCTTAGAGAGCTTCCACAGTGGAGCTTTCATACGAGAGCCAGGAGATAATATTTTGAGTTTTCTAAAGGTGATAGAGTGGAGCTTCAAGCAATAATCAAATAATAAAAACTTGGAAAACTCTCAAGTGGGAATTATAACTCACGTTATGGCGTGACGACCGTTTCACTCTGTTGTCACAATGACTGTGGGTCGTCTGACGATGCTCTTGACAACAGAGTGAAACGGCCGTCACGCCATAACGTGAGTCATAATTTCCACTTGAAAGTGTTTTTTAAGTTTTTATTATATATTAGTGGAAACAAGATGGATCTTCAACATCATTTTTATCAAATGCTTGGACATAGACCAGCCCTTGACTCTATAGTAGTACCTGTATTAGAGTATCACTCTTGACTAGTAGTATTTTTACCGACTTTGAATTTATTGTGTAATCGTGTTGAGATTCTTGAATAAGTTCAACTATAGTATAGCATTTCGTCAGCTCACTTTTTGTATTTTATTATTTGCTCACACGTTATCAGTATCCTTATTAAGTTTGAGCAGCTTATAGGCTACTGTTTTGAATATATATATTTTTTTAATTAATTTAATGTAATAATTATTGATTAGTAAGATATTTCTCAAAGCGGTATAACGGTGACATTATTCTGATAGGATTTAGGATTACGGTATATTTTTATTATTAAGTTCTATGTATTCTACATAAAACTAAGAGTAGAGTTATTCTTTTTGCTAGGAATAGGTTTTTTACTAAACGTTTCAAATTCCTAACACAATTTTCTAAGCATGATTTTAGACACCATTGCTTGTAATTTAAAATTTAAATTTGACACATTCTCGCAGAAAAGGATAAATAATTCGAATCTATGAAGCTGTGTAATTTGATAATTTCCTCATTCAACTATACTATAAGTTATCAATAATTGAATGGAAAGTAATGTGTATTTTTGCGAGCCCACCCACAAGGTATCAGTGACTCGAAGATGTCCGATCGACGTGTGCTGTGCACTCTCCAAGTTTTACGGGCAAATGACAACAACAAGCAATGTACTTCGATCTATTAAAACAAATATTTTAAATTGCGAATTACTTAAACTTAAACCAGAGACGCTTGTACTAACTTACACGCAAAATGAGAAGAAAAGGATTCAAGAAATTTTAAACAGGAATTTGGAAAAATCATTTAAAATACACACAATTCATGAAGCTCAAGGCCTTACTTATAAAAATGTGGTTCTCGTAAGGATTAATACAAATCAGATGGAAATCTACAACAGTATAAATCATGTAATTGTAGCTCTCAGCAGACACACTCATAGCTTCCACTACCTGACAACAGGAAGGAATGATCTGATGTCGTCGATTACAAAAAATATTATGGGTTGCGAGGATGCATACATTGTGAGAATGCATGAGAGAATGGCGGACAGCATGCAAGGAGGGATGCATCTAAAAAACAAAAAAACAAAATGACGAATAATGATGTAATGTCTGTTGCAAATGAGCTGGATGAAATGGATGAGATACAGGACAGTGTAGTTGAAGATAAACAACAACTTCATGCGGCACTTGAAGGCTGTGACTTAACTTTTTTTTGTCTCAACATCAGGAGTATTAAGAAAAAATTTGATGATCTGATGGTTCAATTGGAGGATATGTCTTATGACTTTGATGTGATTATATTAACAGAGTGTTGGATTAAAAATGATCATACTCCAAAAGAATTGAAGGGTTATAATATTTTTCACTCATCAAATAACCGTAGTCAGAATGATGGAGTCGTCGTATATACAAAAGATCTTCTAAATGTACTATCAGTGGAGTTGGATATTAGACAGGCAAATGTTCTCCACCTACAATTGCAAACTACAAAGGAGAAATACAATATATTAGCGATCTATAGATCTCCATCGAACTACAATATAACAGAGTTCTTAGAGGATTTGGAAAATGTGCTCAATAGCCTAAGAGGACAGGTAATCATATGCGCAGGAGACTTCAACATTAATACGCTCCAACCACATCAACATCAGCAACTCGATGAATACTATGATTTATTGAGCGAACATGGCTTGAAAAACTGCATCAAACAGGCTACCAGGGTAACAACAGAAACATCAACTTGCCTCGATCATATATTAACAAACTCCAAACAACAGAGTCATCCAATAATATATCACTCTAGCATCACAGATCATTTCATTACAATTTTGGGGCTACAGAGATGTCCGGACGCTAGCCACAGAGTAAATGTACATGATGCTGATTCCACACACCGAAGAACAATAAATTTAGTTGGTTTGAGAAGATGCCTAATGGAGGAGCACTGGGAGGAGGTCTTTGGGAGTAATGACACAGATATGGCTTACGAAAAATTTATAAAAATTCTGCAATGCCATATGGATAATAACTCTCATCATTACAGACAAAAAAAGAAAATTAAAATCATCAAACCATGGATTACCAGAGGGCTCGTCTTATCTATCAGAACAAGGAATCTTTTGAATAAGAGGAGGAAGTTAGAACCAGAAAATCAAGAATTAGCAACTCATTACCGTCTGTATAGGAATACACTAACTTCGCTTATCCAGAAAACAAAAGAGGATCACTTCAAGAGGAAATTCAAGGAAGCAGGAAATAACATAAAGAAAACTTGGGAGATCATCAAGGAGGCCACTGGTGCAAACCAGGAGAAAAAAAATCAACTGAATGCTGTAAAAATAGGAGATAATATTGTAACATTGAAAGAGAATCCTGATTTATTATTGAATCATATTAATGATTACTTTGTTAGTATAGGAGAGAAAATGGCTAAGAAAATATCAGATGGTTTACATAAAAATATAAATGATATTGTAACTAGTTATAAGCCACATATAAGAATGCCTAATTCTATGATTTTTCACCCATACTTGAGCAGGAAATAATTGAAGTCATAAACTCTTTACATAACAGTAGTGCACCAGGACTTGATGGATTTGATAATAAAATTTTGAAAGGCATTAAAGAATTAATTTGTAAGCCTTTGGCTCACGTCCTCAATCTGAGTTTGCTTACTGGAATATTCCCTAATGCAATGAAAGTAATTTGTGTCAGACCTATACATAAGGGAGGAGATAAGCTAATTTTAAGTAACTATAGGCCTATTTCATTAATAAGTAACATATCAAAGATTTTAGAAAAATTAGTAAAACTTAGGTTAATGAGCTATCTAGAAAAGTATCATATCATTTCTCCAAACCAATTTGGATTTCGTAAGGGGATGAGCACGGAATCAGCAGTTTTGGAGTTATCAAAATTTGTCATTCATAATCTAGAGGGGAAAAATAAATGTATAGCAGTATTTTTGGATCTGGCCAAGGCCTTCGATTCTGTATCACATGACTTATTGATAAAAAAAACTTGAAGCAATAGGTATAAGGGATATAACTCTTGAATGGTTCAAGTCTTACCTTAGTGACCGTCAGCAAAGGACAAAGGTTGGAAGCCAGATGAGTGCTGAAGGAACTATGGAATTTGGAATACCTCAAGGAACGGTTTTAGGCCCAATTTTATATTTGATATTTGCAAATGAGTTGTGTTCCCTTCAAATTCAGGGTAAAGTTATAGCTTTTGCAGACGACACAGCCCTCCTTTTCCAGGGTAGGAACTGGGATGAGACATTTCAAATAGTGGAAACAGAACTTTCCAAAGTCACTAGGTGGTTGGATAGTAACCTATTAACACTAAATGCAGGAAAAACAAAGTTCTTGACCTTTTCATTTACTGATAATACCAAGCCACTAAATGCGTCAATTAAGCTTCACTATTGTAGAGGAGGGAATCGGAACTGTGACTGTCCTCTGATTGAGCGCTCTGACAATGTTAAATATCTTGGTATAATTGTAGATGATTTATTAAAATGGGATAAGCATATATCATATACAACTACAAAAATAAGAAAGCTCATATACAAATTTTACCAGCTGCGTAATGTACTCAACAGTGAAGTGATAAAAACAGTATATTTTTCAATAGTTGAATCCCTTTTAAGATATGGTTTATTGGTCTGGGGTGCAGCAAATATTAGCTTTATAGATCCAATTTTCAAAGCTCAGAAACGCATTCTCAAAGTCATGGGAAACAAAGACAGTCGCTTCCCAAGTATTCAACTATTCACCGAAAACAAAGTTCTTAGCGTCAGACAGCTGTATATATTAGTTTTACTCACTTACATGAAGAAAAATACAAATGTAAATAGTTTAATTGCCCATAGTCATAACACAAGAATCAGAAACTTAAATTTTCAAAATGTACCTAGAATGAATACAGCTTTTGGACAGCGGTCAGTAGAATATTTGGGTCCTAGGGTTTATAATAAAATGCCACAAATAGCAAAAGAAGAAGAGAACATACATAGTTATAAAAGAATAATTAGGGATTGGTTACACGAAATTGGAATCTACACTAGCGAGGAGCTTATAGTAAGTAGAATGTAGACAATATATAATTATATAGTAGGGTAATTAAGTGTTATATATATAAGCGTGTGGTGCCGCAGTGGTCTAGGGCATTATAATAATATTTCTTTTTTAAGGGATGGTGGTCACAAAACTGAAACGTATATTATAAACATTCACATACATACATACATACATTCATATGTACATGGGTGCCTACCAGTAAATGGATTTGTCAAGATAATTAAGTGTTCATATTGTAGTATTGTCATATTATTATGGTGTATATTGGTATTGTATTATATGTTATTATGGGGTATATTGGTGGAGTATCTTTGTTGGTTATGGTGTTATTAGTTATATATATTATTATTATTATTAGTTAATTAAGTATTGTTATAATGTAGGTACTAATTGGTTAAGAAATTTTGCAGAATAATATATTATTATGATCACCCCGACACATATCATTATAGTGGGGTATCATAATTAGGAATAAAATTATATTATTTAGTAGCAATTTTATGAGTCGGGATTCTCCTTAATATCTGTATCTTTGTTTTTTGAATAAACTCCTCTGGATGTTTTGCAGTATCATCCAGAGAAATTATTAATTATTATTATTATTATTATTATCTTTGTAGGCATAATAATGGTTCAGTTTATAAATTTTAATAAATTAATTTCCCCTTGTATCATTAATTTGAAGCGTTCAGCTCGGCTCAAATTAGTACAGTTGGAGGCCGATGCCATTCTCGTGGTGTGCCACACCTATATCATATCTCAACTCTTTTACACCTCACTGTGCAATCACCCATATGATATTCATCTAAATCTCATTATATTTGAGTTTCTGAAGGTTGATGCTATTTTGTGGGTTTTAGTGTTGTAGTTTTAATAAACTGACAACCCAAATTCATACTTCACACAACACTAAAACCCACAAAATAATCCTTTAGAAAACTCAAGTTTAAGATAGCACACAGAGAACAACCAACTCACTCAAAAGACTCCTGCACATACAGGCAAACACAATAGACCAGGCATACATAAATTGAAATGGAATTACTGCAACATGTTCTACATTGGACAAACAGGCAGGACATTACCATTCAATTTAAATAACAAGCAAGATCCATCACACACACACCTAATCCACCTTTGCAGAACACATATCATTCAACAAAGTAGTCTTACTCTGACATCTATATACTAATTTAGCCGAAAAATAACTGTAATAGAACAGTATGAAATGTCTTCAATTCCTCGTATGAAAACATTAAGCTATACAGCCTGGCAACTCTAAATGATGAACTCAAGTTCATCTCACACATCCCTGTTTGATTACATAATAATATTCCAGATTCAAAACTCCCACTTTCCAACCATCACCATTAATAACATCAACTACCATAACCACAGATTCAAATCTGCTGATTCGGTAGGCCTCCAGCCGTGTCTGAGGAAGCATTCCAACAGTGCGAAATGGCCAACACACTAGTAAGTGTTGGATTCATAAGAAAAAAATTTCAATTAATGTTAACGCTTTCAAGTGAAAAAGTAATATAAAACTCCAACATCAAGTCAATAATAATTAATGATTATTATAGCAAAAATTATTAATATTGTTAGAACTTCGAAAAACACTATTCCACTTCTGTGGCTTGTGCATAGACTAATACAATTCTCGCATGCAGCAAAGTGCTACCCTGCACACTGGTTACACAAATAACTATATTTTTCTAGCATTTTAAAGAACTATAATTGACAAAATAGTATCTATACTCAATCATCACCGTTTCTCGAAAACCACTCGGCCATTAATTTTAAATAATTTATTATTATTAATAATATTTATTATTTATAATTGATACAATTTTTCATGTATTTAAAAATAGAATCATCAACAGTAGAGGTTAATCTAATATTAAAACCGACACTGTATTTCACTTTTAAACTAGTAGTTCTGTGAACAGTAGACCTCACTCGCTCAACACTCACACATAAGGGGATGACATTTTCGAAAATGTTGAAGAGCGTTTTCAACTCGATTTTAATTCCTTAATCTTATATTGAGGACAGAAATAACTGTAAAAATCAATATTTGAAAAGACCAAAGTTTATGACGCCGCCTAGAAATCACCCCTCGTTTGAGAGACAGTGAGAAAAATGAAGGGTTCTCATGCATTTTTAGCAGCTTTTAATATCAATAAATCTCCAATAATAAAAAACAGAAATTATTCATCAAATAAATGATGAATTTGTTTATTTACTTTTTCTCATCCATCTTCCATTCCCAATTTTCACCAACTAAAATTTTGTTGTTTTTTCACCTGTGATGATCAACATAATATCACTATCATCATTATAGGCCTACTATCTGGTTTTTCTTTGCAGCTAAGTTATACATCTTGATAGGGTGTTTAAGATCCAAAAGAAAGCGGTTAGGTGTATAGAAAGAGTAAATAGATTAGATTCATGTAGGCCGTTATTCAAGAGACTTGGTCTCCTAACTGTACCCTGCTTATATGTGTATGAAGCTACTTTATATGTAAAAACGAATGATATTAACCAAAATCTTGATGTACATGATTATAATACAAGAAGCCGAGGAGATTATCACTTGGTGAGTCACAATAGTAGCTTATTCAAACAAAAACCTAGTTATATTGGTAGGAAATTCTACAACAAGCTACCGCAGTTTTTAACCCTTTGCGCTCGTAATCGAATTTAGTGGCTTGGCTCTGGGAGCGTATGTCCAATATAGTGGCCCAAGCGTTTTCTGTATCAGCTTGTATTATGGGAACCCGTTCCATGACTCCCAGGTCGAATGGCCACTTTAGTGGACAATTCCAAATTTCGTGAACACTCGCTTGGCCACTATAATGGACAGACTTGCATGCACTTGTGAATGTGTTTCAAAATTAAATTATTCTCCTTGTAAAGTGCTGCGATCTGTCTTAAAACTTTCAAACTATATTATCGGACCATATAAAATTCTCCCGCGATTTTTTGAAGCTGTCATAGCCTTTCCTTCTATTGACAAAGTGGACAGCTTCGGTTGGCTAGAAGTAGCATACAACAGTGAATACTGTGAACCGTTCAAATATAAGTAAAAGTAGCTTACATATTATTATTTTGAAAGTAAATATTATTATTGATGAACCTAGTACTGGTATATAACTTAGTTGAAAAGTTTACAGCTTCAAAATGGATAGAGGTGATCACTCAAACATTGAATAGGTTATATAATTAATGAACTAGATTTAGACTTTAGTGACATTGATTCGATAAAGTTTAAAAACATTTATAAAACCTGCATATTTCTTTAACTCCGAATTTCTTAAACATTGCATTAGTAATATTAAATATTGTTAAACTTTGTCAAAACACCATGACGAGTTGAGAGACACTACCGGTGAAAAGGCAGACGAGCTGGTGGAGAACTTGTGTTGGGCCACTAAAGTGGACATTCGACCTGAGAGAAGATGGCAGTGGAAATTGATACGAGCAATTGCAGGGTAGATCGTGTCCACTATAGTGGCCTTACGAGGGCAAAGGGTTAAAGAGTCTTGAAAATATAGAAATATTTAAAAAACAATTGAAGAAATATTTAGTTGATAAAGCTTTTTATAGTGTAGGGGGGAGTGGGGCTACTGTGGACACGGGGCTGGTGTAGACAAGTCATCTGTTCTCATTTATATTGATACAATTTTTGAAATGAAGTTTTCTTAGGTTGGCAACATCACTTCCTGTCACATGTGTGTAGGTTTGGAGTCGATCGCATTTGCGGTTAGCTCATAAAAAGAATAACACGGTTTTTGGCGCTTCAACTGTAAAATTTCGTCATCTATCAAGGTAATATATCATTAAATTGTTTATATTTGGAAAGTTTTCTAGTATTGAATTCAAATATTCTTCATATTATCTTGATTATCCGGGCAGAAACCCTCTAATTTCAATTCATTTTCATAAGTCAAAACTATTTCTTCTTAAAATGGCCTATGGGGGTTGGAGTGGACAGAGTACATAGGGGCTACTGTGGACATTGTCTACATTAGCCCCACTCTACACACATATGATTTATAATATTTACTCAATTATTTGAGTAATTATAATATGTTACAGAGTAATATATATTATTTATGAAAGCAATGCAAGTTCAAACTAGTGATATTATTTGAAGTACAAATATTATTCATACTGTTAAAATTTTGTTATTATTTCGGATGATGTCCACATGAGTCTGGAAACTTTTGCATGGATAATATGATGAATGGGTGGATGATGAGAAACATTCATGGCTAAATGAGATTCGAACCCAAGGCTGCAGAAAACGAAGCCAGCCAGAGTCTTATCTTATCACAGTCAAGTGCTCCAATACCAGAGCCGCCTAATTTATTATTGTGAAATTCAAATTATTGTGTACATGAGATAATTTCAGATAATTATTGACTGATGATTTACAAATAATTTATTGTTTATGACAGAAAATGTTAGTACAGCTCGTATAATTACTTTGGATGATAAATAAATATATATTTTGAGATTATTGTTCAAGAATATAAATAATAATTATTATTTAGGCTATAATCATTAATTTGAAAATTTGATTCAGAAAAAATTGAAAAGATTGGCCTGCTTTAGCTGCTTGTTACTAAAAAAACTGTCATTTTTGTTCATTGCAGATGGTGCGAACTTATAAGAGGAAAACTTCCCGTGCTGATATTTCTGAAGAGGATGTGAAGAAAGCAATACATGAGGTGATGAAGGAGAAGAAGTCTATAAGAGCTACTGCTGAAAAATTTGGACTCACAAAATCCATGCTCTTCAAGCGACTCAAAGCTCTAAAGGCAGGTGAGGGTAATGATTCAGACACTGACAACACACCAGAGAAAGATGTTCCATCCAGTCTCAAAGTGAATGGTAAGCATAAATATCATGTTCACCAAGTTTTTTCTGATGATCAAGAAAAGATGCTGCAAGAATATCTAACCAAAGCTTCATCAATGCACTATGGATTGACTTATTTACAAGCACGAAAACTTGCATATGAATATGCAAAAAAACTAGGAGTGAAGTTGCCTGAAAGTTGGGATAGCAATGAGTGTGCAGGTATTGACTGGATGCAGAGTTACATGAAACGCCACCCTGATCTGAGTCTCCGTAAACCAGAAAATACCAGTCTTGCACGTGCAACCGCATTCAACAAGACAAATGTAGAAGAATTTTTTGGAAACTTCTGTGCAGTAATGGATAAATATCATTTTTCCCCAGATAGAATTTTAAATTTGGATGAGACTGGTGTCACAACTGTACTTCCAAGCCCCAAAGTGATTGCAGAAACTGGTAAGAAACAGGTTGGCCAAATAGTAGCAAGAGAGAGAGGGGAACTAGTTACAGTTTGTGCCATAATTGCTGCAAATGGTAATAGTTTAGCACCAGTTTTTATTTTTCCAAGACTGCGTTACAAGAGTCATTACCTTGCTGGAGCTCCTACTGGAAGCTTAGGATTTCCATCCAGTACAGGTTGGATGACTGCTGAACACTTCTTGAAAGTTCTACAGCACATAAAAGAGCAAACAAACTGTACACAAGAAAGACCATTCCTTTTGCTGTTGGACAATCATAGTAGTCATATAACTTTGGAAGCTGTATCTTTTGCCAAGGACAGTGGTATTGTACTTTTAACATTTCCACCTCATTGCTCACACCGGCTACAACCATTGGACATTGGTGTGTTTGGCCCTTTCAAAGCAGCTCTGAGGGTAGCTTTCAATGATCTAACTCGCACATTAGCTTTAACAAACAGAGGGATAAGAGTGGAAAACATTGCTAGCCTTGTAGGTAAAGCTTATCTCAATTCATTCACACCAAAAAACATAGTGTCTTCTTTTTCAAAACCTGGAATTTGGCCTATGAATAGACTTGCATTTTCTGATGAGGATTTTCTATGCAGCTACGTTACTGACAGGCCATCACCATCTAATAACACAGAAAATGATATTCTCATGATTTCGCAAACTCATCAGACTCCAAAGGAAATCCTCATGACTGCACCAACTCCTCAAACTTCAAATGAGACCCCCATGCATACACCGACTCCTTCATCTTCATCCTCCACGTTTGAGATCACTCCATCCAAGACTCCATCTTCAATAACCAACTCTCCAAATTCCAGGCTAGATGTTCAAATTACACCTGAAAACGTTCTTCCTTTTCCTAAAGCTGGACCAAGGAGAAATACTTTAAATGGGAGGGAAAGAGGAAAATCTCGAGTTTTCACCAACACACCAGAAAAAAAACGTTTGGAAGATATAGAAGAGAAGAAGAAAAGGAAATTGGTTGAGAAGGAAGAAAAATTGAAGAAGAAAATAGAGAAGCAAGCAAGTAAACGTCTCAAATTTTCATCAAAAAATAATGCAATTTCAGAAAGTGAAGAGTCTGAAATAGAAATGGAAATACAATCAGAGAATGAAGCCGTTTTGTACAGTGACAGTGACATTGATCTTCCTGAGCCTGAGCCTCTGGATAGGCCTAATTGTAATTTACAAAAGGGAGATTTTGTCCTAGTAAAATTTGAAAACTTTAAAGGAAGTCCTGTTTATTATGTTGGAGAATTACAGAGGAAAATTTCAACAGCAGAATATGAAGTGAAATATCTCAGAAAAAGACAGAAGAAATTTACATTTCCAGATGTAATAGATGAGTCAACAGTTGATATTGGAGATATTTGTTTCAAGCTTCCAAAACCAGTTGAAAGAAGAGGAACCAAGCGGACAGCTAATTATTTGACTTTTGAAGTAAACTTGACAAATTAGTATGTCAAATAGTCTAAATGCTGATCAGCAATTTCAGCTTTGTATTTAATTTTGAATGTATGACTAAACAATTACAGATTTCTTATTAACTCCCAGCAAAAGAATATGAAAGATTATAGCATTTTGTAGGCCTACAGAATTTTCTTATATATTTGTCTCATACATGATTGTTATATTGATATTTATCATGGTTTATTAGGTAATTTATCAGCCTCGCATTGACCAATCTGTATGAAAACATTTCCTTGTTGGGAGAAGTATTTAAAATAGAGTTTTGAGGGTTTGGAGCTGCTAGACTCAAGTGAAATATTTGTTATAATAAGTTTATTGTTTCATTAGAGTTTACTCGATTATTGGTTCATATGCTGTAGATTTTATAATAGTATATCGATGTACTCTTGACAGTATAGGTGTTTTTGCAGTTTGTTTTATAATTTGATGCTTGTGTTGACAAGAAATTCCTTAAGTTGTGTTTTGAGTATGAATGATACAAATTTCAAGTAATTTTTTTAATTTTGATCAATTTCTAATCTATATATTCTATTGTAAAATACAATTATTTTGAAGTACTATCGAGTGTTATTATGTATACCTACAAATAAAGTTTTTCTATGAGTGATTAATGTAAAAAATGGAATTTTTCATTTTGTCCACTCCAGCCCCATTCAAAAATATTGCTTGTCTACTCTAGCCCCTCATAGGGGTTAAAGTAGACATATGTAGACCTATTTAAAAATTTGATTTTCATACCTAGAACATTAATTTTCGTAGATGATCCAAGGTTGTTATGAAGGTAAATAAAATACCTGTGCAACGTGTATAAATTTGGTCGATAATAACTGTTTTCAAACGTTTTATGGTGAAGTGAAAAAAAGTGTCCACACTAGCCCCACTCTCCCCTACAAGAGTTCCTTTCACATCAAAATTAAGCCTCACCTCAACTAATTGAAGTAATTATGGTATCTAGTGTATAATATTGTTGATCCGACTTGTCTTATGCTCCTTAACTGGAGTCTCCAAGACGTAATCTACAAAAAAAAAAAAAAACATATTTATTTTTTATCATAATATTTTCTGACCTAAAAAATATTTTGGAACATCGAAAGACAAAAAATTGAATAACATGTGGAGACGTTGACTGAGAGATAGGCAGTCCAAGACTATAAAGAATGTGTTGTGTAAACACACTGTGTAGGACCAAGCATACATGCACACACACACACACACGCGCGCGCGCTTGCCAGTTACAATCTACTAAACTGGATTCTACTAAGCCTAGCTGGCCCAACGCGCGTTGCTGCGTTCTCATAAAAATTATCTTTGATTTTATTATTTGCCACCTCCCGCTGAGGTTACATTTACAAGTTACATTACAAATTAGGAAAGAAGTTAGTCCTAGGGCTCTTCCAGCTGATCATAGAGGCCTCCTTCGTTGTTTTATTAATCACCACCTCTTAATGAAGAAACATTTCAAATTTAAACCTACGACTAAAAGGGTAGAAGGTAGGTTTTTGATTTTCTTATTCGCCACCTCCCGCTGAGGCTGCATATCAAATTTCTAGCTGCATTGGTTAACAGATGTCATCAACCTGGCATAATTACATTTCATCATACCCAGTCATATGTTTCCTACATATTGCAAGGTTCTGACTGTATGGTAGCCTACATGCAAAGTGCAAAGTCTTTTGCTGTTCAAAGACAGCGTAAATAACGCTGCTAAGGGGCCTGCCATATGATTAAAAACTGTTGACTTCTATCAGCTGTTCCTCTAAGCTGTTTGGCCGGCAAGTTCAGTAGGTTAGGTCTATAAAATGGATTAATCAATAATAATTATTAGCTCCCCTATTCAAATTTGAAAAAAATATATATACATCGCTGGGCCTAGGAATAAGGAACATCCTTATGAAAAATCATAGCAATTGGTCTAGGCGTTCGTCTGTAATCGTGAGACAGAGAGACAGTGGGACGGAGGAAATGCCGATCGTCTTAAAGGGTAGACCTCACTATCGTTCGGTCAATAATATTTTACTCACATATATATTGGAGATACTTGAGGAATGCATTTCACTTCTGAAAAAAAGCTTCGTCAGGCTGAAGTGAAATCGTCAGGCTTCGTCAGAAGTGAAATGCATTCCTCAAGCATCTCCAATATATGTGAGTAAAACATTATTTAAAAGTGAAATACAGTGTCAGTTTTAATATTAGATTGGTAAAGATTTCTAAAGTGCATAGTTTTAGTTTTATTTTCATTAATCATGAAGCAGTTGGCCCATGTTGCCACTCGAGTGGACTCAGTCAGAAATTTTGCAATTTGCAGGTCAGAACAATATTATTGAGAAATGTGTCATCAGCATAAAGTATTGACCGGCATGGAATATCATTTATCATCAATATGTTGAAACCATTACGATATGTGATCAACCACCACTGAGAAAAGCACCATTTTCTATAACTTACAATATACTAAAACTTTTCCAATAATTTATTTTTGTATTTTTAAATTAATTTAGAAATAAGTTAATGAGACTTATAATTTTCATAATATTAGTTTTTATAAACAATGATCGAGAAAGTTGGCTCTCCTGTTCGCGGCGGAAACGAAAAATTTAATGTCGTTTTTTGGCGGTTGGTGTTGGTGTACTTCATTCTTGTCTTGTTTCTTCGTGATCGTGATATCGTGATGTTGGATTGAAGCAGTGGCAGTGCTGTTGCTGTTATTAGTGGTGGGTTGTGTGATGTTCTAGCTGAAATTTATTTGTAAGTTTATTTTTTAATTTTATTCACTGGTTCCTCCATCATTCCTCCGGCAAAAAACAGCCAATACCGGTAGTTATTTTTGTTTACTCATAATTTTTTGGCCGTTTCCCACCTCATTAAATACCAATATTATTAGGATTTCGATTCACATTGCTGGTTTCTGATTTGATTCTCCCAGTTACCTGTAATCAGCAAGTCTTCAAATTGCGTTTTGAAAATTAGGAATATTTGTGTATTTGCATTATTAACTTATTTATCCAACATACGGAAGTGCAGACCTTATAACCAATAGGTTTTTATTCGGAGGTTATGTTTGCTGAAGTCAAATATTGAAATACTGGCACAGGTTAGCATATTTAACTTGCTTGAATAGTAATATAATACAGATATTGCGTTTTCATTATGCTATTGTAATTCCTCGTAATACCAGGGAGTTGAAATTTAGAAGTAGTGCTACAGTAATAAAGTACTGTCTAGCCTAGACTTTTCTAAGCATTAATGTTCATTTTGGCTGCATTTCAATAAGCGTCCACCGAAACAATCGAATTAAAGAATAATTGTTAGTCGATATCAAAGGACTTTTGGGTTTGGTGCAGATAGCGATTATTTAGATATAACTTTCATTCGAATGTTCTGGTAGAAGGATACGGAACGGCAACCTCAATTTTTAATATTGGACTGTAGATTTAAGTTGAAATTCAAATTAGCACCGACGCTCAATAGATAATGAAACCTCACACACGGATCTGTAGTCGATATGGGGAAATATATTTTTTCTATTTTAATTGTACTTCTATTATGATTCTACTATGTTGTGTAACCCAAATATGAATATTTCTGTAAGATAAGAGAAGAGCTTGTAAACAATGATTAATACAAATTAGAAATCTTTAGGCCTGCTGATATTTCCGGAAAATATTGTAGGATTTAATGGTTGCTGGCCTATACGGTATTGTTAGGTTAGGTTATGTTATCATCGGGTGGGTTAAACCCACTAATTATCGGCCTTTTACACTTCTAAGCTATAAAGTAAGCTCCCTGCGTGTATGACATTTTGCTATTTTCCCAAGAATTGTTTTTGAGCGATTGGCTGTTCTAAAACATTGAATGACCCATAGATACTAGGAAGCTTCATCATTATGGGTATGAGTTGAAATAATTAGTATTAATATAAATTTCCGAAGGTTTTATCTGCAGCAAATGGTGAGAATAAGGTTAGAGAAAATTGATATTCACTTTAATAACTTCGGATAATTTCTTCGGCATATCTAAAATATAAATATTGGAACTAAGACAAACTTATCTGTAACCGGCCGACAATTGGTAGGTTTACCTCATAGATTTATCGAAAGTGAAGTAAAAGAATTGTTTTGTTTTCTATACATTAATATGTAGTCTTTTATATTGGTCTATTAATGTGAAACCAGTAAGACAGTAGAGAAAGAGAAGTACAACAGTTGAAACAAAAATGTGTCATATTAAGCTATCTATACTGACGCTACATTGACTAATATCGATTTCTCTTGATTGTGTATTATTGTCTCTTGGATATGATATGGATTGTCTCTTGTGGGTAACAATACCCAATTATCTACAAGTTTTGAGTGATTGGTAACTAATAGAGTGATATTTTACAGAAAAATGGTGAAGGAGAAAAATATTTCTCCCGAAGAAGAGAAGTTCAGAAGCACATTTACAGCAAGTAAGTGAATCACTGAAATAATATATTTAGCACGAAATGTTTTGTAACATTTAATTAGATAATATGAATAATTGTTTAACATACTTTACTGGCGAATTTTACAGTTATTTATTCGTGTGACAGCCTGACAGCTATTGTTTTAATGCTTCCATTCGAGAGAAGACCTCCAACCGTGTCCTGCACTCTTATATTTAAAAGTAAACCTTTTAGTCAAAAGTGTAGCCGACGATCTTGAGCGGCTATCAGGCGACTTAAAGCGGCTTTACTCGTTGCCCCCATCAAATGGGGCAGCGCTTTACTCCACTATTGGTAGGAAACTCTACAACAAGCTAACGCAGTTTTTGAAGAGTCTTGGAATTATAGAAATATTCAAAAAACAATTGAAAAAATATTAAGTTGATAAAGCTTTTTATAGTGTACAAGAGCTCCTTTTACATCAAAATTAAGCCTCACCCCAACAAATTGATATAATAATTATGGTAACTAGTGTATAAGAGTATTATTGTTGAATTTGTCTTATACTCCTTAACTGGAGTCTCCAAGACGTAATCTACAAAAAATGTTGTTATACGTTTAATGTTGTTATAGTTTCATATTATCTATGATCTAGGAACTCTATCATGGCGACTTTGAAGATACACTTGAAGTTGAAGCCATAAATTAGCATAAAAATGATCAATGGTTAACGACTGGTAAATCTTGGTAAATGTTTTCTAAACGTCATTTTCAGAAGCAAATCGTTTCACACTGATGATAAGCATAGTTCAAAGATTTGAACTGATATGAAAGTGAAGTCTTGTAAAAGTGATCTAATTAGTTCGAAATTCGCGGTTATACAGCCACTAATGGCGTCAGAACCCAAGCTTGTTTTCATTTCTGGTTACACTTTTTTTAACATGGAGGTAAACCTTATGCTCCCTCCACTTTCTAATAAATCCATGGTTTTACTTTCCGTTCATCATCCCTTCTTTGAACATGGTCCCACCATCTAATTACTTTTTGTCTATTATTCCTTTCACATACTGATGATTATTGAAAATTTTGATTAGATTTGATATGATTATTTATGCGATGTTGTTTTTTCAGAATACGATGTCACCAAAGATAAGGGTCCTCTAAGGTGTACAGCTTGCTGGGCAAACATCACGTCATTCATCGTTTCAGGAAAATCTTGCCATCTACATGCCTTTTTGAAGGTGTTAGTCTGCAAGGTAATTTAATCTTATTTTCAATTAAATACTAGTATCTGAACAAAACTACGCTACGCTAAATCAAGTCCCTCCTACTCAATATAGAGATGGTAGTCAGTTTTGCGCATGGGCCGACTACAGAGTATAGTTAATGAAGCAAGACATGAGCTCTGGCCTGCGCGTGGCAATAAAAAGGATGCTCTCCAAAGACAAGATGCACAAACTAGAAAGATACGCATACGCTACGAGCCGTTCCATTTATTTGAAAACTCTGTATTCGACAAGCATAAACAAGGCCAAAACACACAAATTGTTGTTGTTGGGACACTCAGCTGCTCATCAATTTTACTTTTAAATTGATATAGTATAAACTATTAATTTTTTTAATAATAATTATTTATGTAATTAAATAAGTCGTCATTATGCATGATAAACATTGAACTTATAATATTTATTGATGAACAGATGTGTGCCCAAATTTGTGTGCTTGAGTCTTTTATAAGCTGATCATTTTAAAAGAATGTTTGAACGTCTAAACGCATTTGTCTCTTTATCAATTATTGAATGGAGTAATAATGAATGAAAGAAGATAGATAATTGACCGAATGAAGAGAGGTCACTGTTTCAAGTCGACCTTGAAATTGACCGAATGGAGAGAGGTCACTGTTTCAAGTCGACCTTGAAATTGACCGAATGGAGAGAGGTCACTGTTTCAAGTCGACCGTTTTGCATTTGTCTGTCTGTAACCACAGAATAAGATAGAGTCGTAATAGGCTATGGGCTGCGTTCATCGAAGTGAAGCCAAAAGAGTGTGAGAACTGGCTAGTCGCATAAGATTCAAACGTATGAATAGCATCCATCATGAGCATTGGCTTTAACAGCTGACTCAGATGACATCTCTATTATATTCTATGCTCTGTGGTCTGTAACGCATTTACAGCTAAACGCATGGACCAATTGGAATCAGATTTAAAGATAGTCCTTGGGCCCTCTTATTCATCTGGTTAGCCTTCATATGAATTAAGTTATCTATATATATAAAAATGAATGTCTGTATGTATGTATGTATGTTCCCTATAGACTCCAAAACTACTTGACAGATCGGCATGAAACTTTGGGAATATGTTGTGTGAATATTGGGGATGGTTTCTGACCATAAATTTTAATAGGGGAGCTAATAATAATTATTAATTAAACCATTTTATAGAACTTGCCAGCCAAACAGCTGATATAAGTCAACAGTTTTTATTCATATGGTAGGCACCTTAGTGGCGTTATTTACGCTGTCTATCAAAACTGATAGACAGCGTAAATAGCTGACTTTGCACTTTGCATGTAGGCTACCATGCAGTCGGAGCCTTGCAATATGTAGGAAACATACGACTGGGTATGATGAAATGTAATTATGCCTGGTTGACGACATCTGTTAACCAATGCAGCTAGAAATTTGAAATGCAGCCTCAGCGGGAGGTGGCGAATAATAAAATAAAAAACCTAGCTTCTACCCTTATAGTCGTAGGAGGTTTAAATTTGAAATGTTTCTTCATTCAGAGGTGGTGATTAAGAAAACAATGAAGCCTCTATGATTAGCTGGAAGAGCTCTAGGACTAACTTATTTCCTAATTTGAAATGTAACCTCAGTGGGAGGTGACGAATAATAAAGTCAAGGAGAATTTTCATGAGAATGCAGCAACGCGTGTTGGGCCAGCTAGTCATTCATAAGAATAACATATTTGTTCGAGTGAAACAAATCATTTCTAATATTTCAATTATTTATTATAACAAGTAATTAACTAGAGAGCTTAACGGGCTGGAGAACTCGCTTGCAAACAACTAATTTTGGAAAGGGAAACTCATTTCTAGCTTACCTTAGGGGAAGGTGGTAACGAAAAACGGCTGTTTTGAAGATACTGATTTAGATAAAATTCACAAGACATCTATCACTTCAGGTTCAAGTTCATCGTTGCTCTTGATACACATAATATATTTTCCACAAAAAAGAGCTACTCATAGACGTATATATCAGGGAAATGGAATTAGTATATCTATAGAGTAGCTATATTTAACACATAAAAAACAGCTGTTTATATATTCATTTATCAGGGCAATGAAATTAGTATTAATATCAGGCGAGGTTGCACTTCACCTTTTTTCCACTCTACAGAGCTCTGGGTGAGCATTTTGTCAACTACTACGACTGTTAGTGTTGAAGCTATTCCTGTTCCTAATTCGAAAACTTATCCTGTTCCTTGTTTAGATTCAACCTCACATGTCTTCACAAAAATACTCAATACTATATCGATAGGTAGCTAGATACTTGGAATCAATCGATATCGATAGTTTAACCTAACCTAACCTGAAAAAATGCCCACCCAGACAACTGTAGGGTGGAAAAAAGGTGAAGTGCAGCCTCTTCTTTAATATCAAATATAGATTCTATAAAAAGCCTGTATCCAGGTGTTATTTTGAAAAGGTGCTGATTGCATTTATTCACCTACAGATGATGATAACTCAAAATATATTTTGAAATCTATTGCGAATTCCATATGGTGAAACAACTATTTTCTATGTATAAAAATATATAGATATATTAATGAAGAGATCCTCTTGTTTCGCCTCAGAAAGGATGAAGGAGTAGGCCAATTTCATAGGCCAACGAACTTGATCTGTATAACGGCTCCAAGAATAAGTGTTTAAAATTTGAAGTTGAAGTCAAAGCGTTCGAAAGTTATCGTCGAACATACAGACAAAGCCGCGAGCCTTGAGTCACGAGTCAAAATTAAAACTCGCTACGCTCGTTCAATAAGTAAATGATAATTATACAACTTAATAAATATTGTTCTATAAATTAGATCATCAGACATGATTGTGAAACCTGATCTGCTCAACAATCAGCTATCTGGAAAATAGAACTACAGCTTTGGTGAAATCTTTTGTAGAAATCAAACATGAAATCGACTACGCAAATTGAATCAAGGGTTAGGTCTGATGATTGCGTTTAATTTTGCGATGGTGATTATCATTGGGTACATCGTGTGTGTTCCTTTGTGCAACCACTCCTATTCTTGGACGTGAGATCTACTGTTCACAGAACTGCTAGTAACCATAAGTGCATTATTTTGTCTCATATTATCCATTTCTATTTGTAGAGATGCCAGCAGTTCTACGGAAACGGAGAGTTTTCCGTCGACGAGGATGGAGACGAGAAGTACTGCAGGTGGTGTGGTCAAGGGGGAAGTCTGCTTTACTGTGATAAATGCAACAGTGGCTTCTGCAAGGTAATTGAAATTTTCATTAGAACACAATGTGAAACAATTCTATTAAAAATAATATACGATGGATTAATTATAAAAAATTTAGTATATACTTGTTGACAGTGTAAAATAACAGTTAATGCAACGATTGTTCTATAACTGCCTTTACGGCTACAATATAAAGTTCATAAAAGAGGTTATAGTGTGATGTCAATACAGCTTCCTTTATTTCATTTCATTATTTATTTATTCATTTCATACACAATTTTATACATTTAATAGTGTCAGAGTATAAAATATATTTTAGTGAATATATAAAAAAAATTTGAGAGTTTAACAACCAAAACTAATATTATAACTATCAGAGTTACATTTACTACATCTAATAAAATAATACAATATTTTAAAGTCAATTACCAACATGAGAATAAAATTCTTCTATATTATAGAGGGCTCTCTTCGTCAAATATTCTCTCAATTGACTTTTAAATGTATTTAAATTTGATTCTTGGATGTGAAGGGGCAGATGATTATAGAACTTGGCTCCAACGTAACAGGGCTTCTTAAGATAAAATTCAATAGTATGCCTATTTAAGTAAAGCTTGTCTCTATTTCTTGTACAGTATTATAATCATGATTGTGTCCTTGCTTTAAAACACTTTCAAGTTTTTCCTTCACACACAGAACGGTTTCAAACACATAGAGGCTATACATTTTCATAATATTCAATGAGGCAAAATGTTCTTCAACTTTTTCTCTGTAACCCAATTGTAAAATTAATCTTGTTGCCTTTTTTGCATTATTAATATTGAATCCATATTCCTGTTTGAGGTGGCTCCATAAAGGCTTATTCCAAAAGAGATTATTGACTGTATGTAGGCAAAATATATAGTTTTTAGAGTTTCAGAATTGCGGATAAAAGACATCTTTCTAAGAGCATAAAGACCACTTGAAATTCTTGATAATACAGTTGTAACATGGTCTGTCCAATTCAGATGTTGATCAATTTGTAAACCTAGAAACTTGGGAAAGCTGGACTGTGATATTGTTTTGTTATTTAATTTTATTATAGGATTAAATGAACTTCTCTGCTGTGTAGTGAATGTTGAGAAATTTGTTTTATTTATATTTATATTCAGATTATTGTCCTTTAAATGCTTTACCAAAGTGGATAGGTTTGATTGTGATACCGGTTCAATTTCTTCTTGGGATTTCGTTGATAATTTCATATTTGCTTCGTCACTGTTACAGTCAAGCTGTGGCATACCTTTTAAATAACAGATGAAGAGAATAGGACCTAAGATTGAGCCTTGGGTTACACCACATTTACTAGTTCTCATTTCGGAGTTATAGGTGTTTCTAAATCTTTTTTCATTCACATGGCTTATTTGAACAAAAAAATTTCTGTTCAGAATGTAAGCCACGCCCCTCACTCCCAAACCTTGCAGACGCCCATGTAAGATCTCGTGTGATATACTATCAAATGCCTGTGTAAGGTCCAAAAAAATTCAGTGGATTATCAGACTAGTTGTATAATGAAGCTATTTTAACTCTAATGTCGCTTTTTAGTACAGGAGTATAGACCAATCAGAATTCAGGATTCCTTTAAAACAGTGTCAAAATGAATGTTATGCAATAGTCACATCAGCTGATTTAAACATTTCGAAATTAAACTGTACTCCAAATCGTCACGGTCGAGAACAATCACGCATTGTAGGTTATGTTATATTTTTGGCCAGTTATTGGATGCATTGATAAGTTGAATTTAACGTAATGTATTGGTAGTCGTGAATTAGTTATTTGTGTAACTAGTGCGCAAAGTAAGAGGAATGCAGTAAAAGCAGTCATAATACAATCATTGCATTGGCTGCTATTATGAAAAGATTGTATTATAACTGCCTTTAAGCATTGAGTGTGTTGTAAGATATCACGAGCTGCTTTACGGCAATATACAAACAATCATATCATATACAATCAGTGCCAATAAATAAAGGTTTAAATCAATTACCAGTAAATTGAAAAGACAGGATTTACCTCGGGCCATTCCCGTGTTTCGGAGGACACGTTAAGCTGTTGATCCCAGCTGCCTAAAAAACAGTCAGAGCTCCATAACTTCTTTATTTATGTGCGACCTGATAACTCAAACAATATAAATGAACCTAATCTAAAACATCTTCCTGAAATAAATGAAAAAATTAAAGAGATTGTGCCACTCAGCCAAAAAACTAATGTAATAATAAGTACAATTCCGTATAGGTTTGATAGGCCAGAGCTAAATGAAGCCATTAAGTCAACAAATAAATCAATTCATAATACAATCAACAGCCTAAAAAATAAGAATTCTAAGCAGTTGGGGATTTGTTTTCTAAATGAAAGGCTGAAAAAACAAAACTTCACTAATCATGGTCTACATCTAAATCAATCTGGCAAAGTAATATTTTGTAATAGGCTGGCAGAGCTGATTGAAAGTCGTTTGCAATCTACTGTCAATAATTCTCCTAAACAATCATCTAACGAACCTTTTTTAGTAAAGTGGCTCAAAACCGGGAAGGGAAACTAGTTTCAGATGATAAATTCATATCTTCAATTGTATTAAAAGACGTTAATCGATCAAAAAATCAGGATAGCATTAGTGGAAGGAACTCTTGTAGCAATCTGATAGGCTCTCAAGATTCTAAGAGATTAAGTAAATCTACTTCAATATGCAAAAGCAACGATAAAGTAATACGGGATGATAGGGAAGTACCGGTACTCACTGTGTTCCACCAGAATATTCAATACATTCGTAACAAAATAGATAGAATCGAAGTATTTTTTAAAGAAGAGGCTCCTGATATAGTTATTTTCACAGAGCATGGTTTAAAAGAAGATGAATTGTCACAACTTAATATTCCAAACTATTCATTGAAAACGTCGTATTGCAGGACATCTCATCGAAGTGGGGGAGTAGCTATCTTCACTAAAAATGCTAAGAATATGCAAACATTTAATTTAGAATATGTAGAGAAATTTGCTGTGGAAATGGATTTAGAAGTTACTGGTTTGAGAGTAAAAATCGACAATAATTTCGAAGTAGCGGTGTTAGGTATTTACAGGTCACCAAATGGGGAATGGAACAATTTTTGTGAACTATTCAATAGGCTTTTAGAGATTACTACTACTCGTTTTACAAACGTTATTGTAGCGGGAGATTTCAATACAGACTTTGCAACACAGAATAAAATGACAGAAGATTTAAAGAATATTATATGCATGAATAACTTGGAAATAAAAGTTCATGAATATACCAGAGTCACAAGAACATCACAAACAATAATTGATAACATCCTTACCAATATAGATTACTCTAAAACAAGATTAGGCGGCTCGGAACTATCTGATCATGACTATCAAATCTTAGAGGTGGGGTTGCAAGGTCATAAATCAATTAAAAAGAGTAGAGTAATGAAATAAATTCAACAATGTGAACAGGGGAATATCGATTGTTTGAAGCAGAATCTGCTACAAGAAAACTGGAGTAGGGTTTACAATAGCAATAGTTTAAATGACAAATATGATAGTTTCATTAATATTTTAAGGTTTCATATTACTATGAGTTGTCCAGTTAAAAAAGTCCCTGTAAAGAACAAATTAGACAAGATTGAAGAGTGGATAACTGATGATATCCTTGCAGAAAGAAATAGGGTTAAAGATGCATATGATGAATTCAAACTATCTAGAAATATGTTAAGTGAAGATAATTACAAAGCTCTAAAGAAAAGTTATACAAGAGAAGTGAAAAGAGCGAAATGTAAGAAAACAGCTGAAATTTTGAATAATAGTTTGTACTTTAACACAGCAGTGTGGGATGTAATAAACAAAAATAGGCAAGTAGCTCATGTAGATGCTTATACTAGTGTCCCCAGAATAATTAACGAAAATAACAAATATATTGATTATAGTGTAGACATTTGTAATTTCTTTAACAGATATTATCAACTGGTTGCTAAGGATCTTCAAAAATCTCTTAATACAGGTATTAGTGATGCAAACATGAGCAATACTGAGGGGATTCAGAACGAATTGAAATTTCACCCGGTATGCCAAGACGAGTTGTCAAATATCATTGATAGTTTAAATAATAAAAAAACTGTAGGAATGGATGGGGTATCCAGTAAAATTCTGAAAGAATGTAAAGATCAATTGTTAGACCCTTTGATTCATCTGATCAATCATTCATTAGAACAAGGTGTTTTTCCAGAAAACTTGAAAGAGGGGAAGATCTTGCCAATCTTCAAAAGTGGTGATAGAGAAAAGGTAGAAAACTATAGGCCCATTAGTATTTTAAATGTAATAAGTAAAATTTTTGAAAGAGTAGTTCTAAATAGGTTACTTCTGCACCTTCAAGAAGCTAACTTTATCTGTGATGAACAGCATGGCTTCCAGAAAGGGAGATCAACAGAAACAGCCATAGTTTCTCTAGTTGAAAAACTAATAGATATAATAGATTCAGGTGATAAAGCTACTGCAATCTTCTTAGATCTGTCAAAGGCATTTGATTGTGTTAATCATAGAACTTTATTGGAAATACTGCAAAATGTAGGTGTAAATGGGGTTGAACTGAAATGGTTTGAATCATATCTTATTGGGAGAAAACAATGTGTAGAACTAACTACAGTAGTTGGTAATAGTATAGTAAAGAATAAATCTAATAAATTAGAGGTGCAAGCTGGAGTGCCTAAGGGGTCAATACTAGGTCCATTGCTTTTTTTGTTATATGTCAACCGTTTACCTAAAGAATTAATTAGTGGTAGAGCCCTCTTATTTGCTGATGATACATCACTCATTTTCAGCAATTCCATTCTTGATAATTTAGAAATAAGTGCCCATATAGGTGTGCAGTCCATTGTCCAATTTTTAAATCAGTTGAAATTAACTATAAATAGTAAAAAATGCCAATACCTTCAATTCAAAAACAAACATAATTTAAATGAAGATAGAGCTATAAACGTGTTTGTAAACGATAATCAATTAGACCAGGAAGAAAAAATTGCATTTCTAGGAGTTATGTTGGATAGACGATTGACCTGGACTCCATACATTGAGAAAATATGTAGTAAAATTTCATCTGGGGTATTTGTCCTGCGACAGCTCGCTAGATTGAATGACAAAAAGCTACTTTTTACAGCTTACCATGGGCTCTTACTGTCACATATTAGGTATGCTATCTTAGTATGGGGTAATTCATCAAAACAAAATCTTGATAGGGTGTTTAAGATCCAAAAGAAAGCGGTTAGGTGTATAGAAAGAGTAAATAGATTAGATTCATGTAGGCCGTTGTTCAAGAGACTTGGTCTCCTAACTGTACCCTGCTTATATGTGTATGAAGCTACTTTATATGTAAAAACGAATGATATTAACCAAAATCTTGATGTACATGATTATAATACAAGAAGCCGAGGAGATTATCACTTGGTGAGTCACAATAGTAGCTTATTCAAACAAAAACCTAGTTATATTGGTAGGAAATTCTACAACAAGCTACCGCAGTTTGTGAAGAGTCTTGAAAATATAGAAATATTTAAAAAACAATTGAAGAAATATTTAGTTGATAAAGTTTTTTATAGTGTACAAGAGTTCCTTTCAGATCAAAATTAAGCCTCACCTCAACTAATTGAAGTAATTATGGTATCTAGTGTATAATATTGTTGATATGACTTGTCTTATACTCCTTAACGATAACTTGCCCAAATATAACATAACCTGCAATGCGTGATTGCTGTCGACAGTTGTGATTTAAAATCCAGTTTGATTTGGAAATGTTTGAATCAGCTGATGTGACTATTGCATAACTTTCATTTCATTGTTTCGAAGATATTCTGAGTTGTGATTGATCTAGGCTCCTGTACTGGAAAGTTACAGTAACGATAAAAAGTAACGAGCTTCATTGCTCGATAAGTTCATACTTTTATCAAACTCTAGTTTGATAAGTTGTGAAATAAAGTAAGCTGTGTTGACATCACTTTCTAGCATCTTATATGTACACTTTTTTACGTAGCGGTAGGTAATATTCATTTCAAACATGACTAAATCTGATAAAATTGTTAAAATATCTTACTAAACATTCCCCAATAAATATTCAAAATTATATATCATTTTCTTTGGGCTGATGATAGTTCTTAATTTACAGAGAATTCCCAAATTAATATTCTTCAATTGAAAGTAATGGTAATTAAAGCATAATTAAGTAGCCTATAATTAAGATTTTGAAATCTAATTTCTACTCTCTTCTTGTCCCTTAGACACTAATTCGTGTGGGTTTGTGACAGTTGTTTACAATTTTCAAGCTTTTTCAAATCACCAATTTAAAATTATTTTAGACTCATTTTAAAGCTTGAGAAATGAGGAAGCTTTTCTTTCATTGTCACCCTAAAAACAAATCGAGAAAAATCGCTTTGAAATTTCAGTGAGATTTCGGAAAATCCACTTCTTTTGTACTTTGACCCCTAAAAAACACCCTAAATGATCGGGTTACATATTGAAAATACGTGTATCTTTAAGAGAAATTCCAACAATGTCATCGTAATTATTATTACTTCAGCTTGCTGTCGTTTAAGTGGTCGTGGTTCGAATCCCGCTCCGCTGTCAGGCATTTATGTGTAATCATTCACCTCATTACCCACGCACAAGTCTAGGACCCATATGGGCATCATCAGCAATAAAAAAAATTCCAATCCGATCAGTAGTTTTTTAATTATTGAGCATTTAATAATTATTGGGCGGGTAGTGGGTGTATCTCGAAAAAATCATTAAATCGAGATATCTCGAAAACAAATGCCCCATTTCAAAAAGTCACTGAATATTTTTTGTCAAAAATTTGATGTAGAATCTCTGGTAACCGGCTGTTACACCTTACATGGGACATACTGTATAAAAATTCTCGATATATCAAAGTTTGTATTTTTCCCCATTGAGATTCGATATAAATATCAAAGTTCCACTGTATGTGAAGAATTGAGTATATTTGATGTTGTAGTTGCTATTTAAACATGAATAATTATTGGAATAAACTTTACTAGAGTGGCCGTTTCGCATTGTAAATTGTGTAGTATAATTTGGCCCCTAGTTTTAATCTAATCATAGTTCTGTTTCTTATTATTTCTTCTAGTCCTGTGTCCAGCGGAATTTTTCCAGAGATTTCTACGAAAAACTAAAGAGGAAATCAAAATGGGATTGTTTTATGTGTGTTCCGAAACCCTTGTACGAGGCCCGGGCCAAAGCCTGGGCAGCACAAAAACACTACCTCAGCCTAAGGTAATTATCGTGATTGATTATTCATTTTTATTGCAAGTTGTCGATCTTGGGAGCAGTTATTGCTTTTACTAGCAGGTTGCCCGAATTGATATGGATATCTAGAACTTATTAACAATAGTCATTTGGATAGCTAATGTGCAATGTAGCTCTTTACTGCACGAGAGAAATGAATTTCGCACGAGTTACAGGCGAGTGCGGAATCATTTCTCGAGTGCAGCAATAGTAGTTTATGCAACGATTTTATTTTGACCCTTATTAAAGCACGAGTTAGATGTAAGTTATAACACGAGCGAATGCGAGTGTTATAAATATCTCACGAGTGCCTTAACGGCCAAATAAAATCGTTGCATACACTATTTTATCTACGACCACTAGTATACATTTAATTAAAACAATTTCATTTTACCTGTGACTGTCAGAGATACCTATAACCTCTCATCTCAAATACGAAAAGTTATAGTAGATTGTTAGGTTAGCAGCTTAGTTAGCAATTTGATCAAATCAGCTGATAGTTTCACAATATTGAATTACGATATTGATTCCATCAAAAATGCTTCTGATTGGTCCAGAACCCGTGTTATAATGTAGAACCTGTACTATAATGAGCTCTTTATACAACGGGTTCCAAAAAGCATTTCGAAAAGACAGCTGTTTTGGCATCAATTGTGAAACTGTAATGTATACATTATGACATGGTCGTAGATAAAGATACTTTCAGTACGAGTTACACATTCAATTTTACGTACAGTTGGTACACCTGGAGTGCGACAAAGTAAAATGAGTACGGCAAAGTAGAAGAATGCAGGAATCAGCTGTTTTGCATAAATGAGTGCATAAATAGCCGCTTTGTTTGATAACTGTAGGAAAAATTAATTATTGATAGTCTTCTTTCTTCTTCTTCTACCTTGTCTTTGCCTTCTTCTTCTTCTCGTTTCTTCCTTCGTTTCCTCACCCCTTCTCCTCCTCCTCCTCCTCCGTCATCTTCTTTCATGTATCTTCTATTCTCTTTCTTCTTCTGTCTTTTTCCTCCTCTTCTTCGTTTTCATCATCATTTCTATCCTCCTCTTCCCCCTTCTTCTACTTCATCTCCTCCTTCAATCTCCATTTATTCTCCAGCGCTAGGGTTTCGTCGACAGAGTGCAGCATTAAGACATAATCGATTATTGTGTATTGATGGGAGATTTAATATATATATATTTTTTTTTTTTTTGAGGATGAAGCCCACATAGGTTTGAAACCTGTGTGTGGGTAATGAGTTGGATGATGGTGATTTATGAGTTGGACCTACAGTTTTAGGTGGGTTCCGAACCACCGGGAAGTGATTTTCAGCAGAGAACAGAATACTTTGATGGTTCAATAATTGTGTCTGAAAACATCATAATTTTTGACTAGTTTGATTGTATTCTTGAAATATCTTGCCGATTTCGCGGATCGGTAAATGCTTAGAAGGCTGCAGTTCCATATCTCTCCCACGAAACAGTCGACTAAGAAAATCGATAGTCGATTTGAAAGGACCGATAGGTCTACATCTGGGTTTGATACAGATATCGACTATCGAAATTTTCATTTGATTGATTCGTGGAGAAGATACGGAATTGCAACCGTTTAGAAAAATACACTTCTTTTGCTAATGATTGGTTCTATTTCGTTAGGAAATATATATTATTACTTAGAAGTTTAAGTATAGTACAGAAAATGTTTGATATTTTAATTTTTTTTTCAGCAATAAAGACAAATGCAAAGATAAGACTACGGCACAGGAGACTCCGAATTTAAAGGTAAACTATCAGTTCACTTTTCTACAATAATTTCATCAGCTGACCCGTTCATTATACCCGTTGAGTGTGTTCGGGAAGTCGCTGTGCACCAAGTGACATGACAGGGAATAATTTCACCGTTAGGTTGGTTGGTAGCACTGTGCTGTTGACGAACACACTGACAGCGAGACCTGTCAGTCGTTTAGTTGAGGTTGTACGTGTTTCATTTATTGAAGTTCTGTTGCACTTCTTTTGTTGTTGGACGCGATGGTTCTTTCAGTAGAGCAGCGCATTTGCCTCGTTGAATACGTATTTCGTGAAGGTGACAAGTACAGTGATTTAGTGAAGCGTAAATTTTCGGAAAAGTTTCAATTATTCCTACGATTGAAAAATTTCGGGCAACTGGCTCTGTTGAGGACGATGAACGTAGTGGTAGACGAACAAAAGCTGCTGGGTATTTCTGATTCTATGGCACAAAGTCCAACAAAATCAATGCCTAAGTTAGCACAACAGCATGATATCGGACTTTTTTTTGAGGATGAAGGTCTGAGACCTGTGCGTGGGTAATGAGTTGGATGATGGTGATTTATGAGTTGGACCTACAGTTTTAGGTGGTTTCCGAACCACCGGGAAGTGATTTTACAGCAGAGAACAGAGTCCTTTTTGCTGGCCAATCTAATCGGTCACCGTTACAAACAGGTCATACGAGAACGCAGCTTATCTCTATCTGATCTTTATCTTGCTACCGCACATAAATCTGTCTGAAAAGAACTTAACCTATTCCCATATAAAGTGAGGTGTGTTCAAGAGCTGAAATCTTCAGATAATGACAAGAGACTAAATTATTGTAATTGGTTTCATTAACCAAAATTCCGAAGACATCCTTGACGTAACGTTTTATACAGATGAAGCGTGGTTTCACTTGGGAGGCTATGTAAATTCACAAAATACTCGACTATGGTCGGCAACTGACCCTCGCGCTTTACATGAACAGTCCTTACACGAAGCATAAATTGGAGTCTGGGTTGCTGTGAGTAGAGCACGTATTGTTGGACCAATTTTTTTTGCAAACAGTCAATAGTGAACGTTATTGTTCTGATATTTTAGAGAACTTTACGCATCAATTAACACAAGTGGAAATGAGTAATGGTTGGTTCCAACAAGACGGGGCAACAGCACATACATCTAACATCTCAATGGCTTTCTTGCGCAACGTGTTTGGTGAACAAATAATAATAAATTTGTTTTGTCATGTTAAGCTGCATCTATCGAGATAGGCTCGCACAGCATGTGACACGTCAATTCACTTCAACTAAACTAATTCACCAGCCATTCATCAAGCGTTCGTTCATCTATAAAAATATATTTAAAAAAAAAAAACAGATTCTATTCAACATTTTGTCTCCGAAAAATCCCATAACATTCAGCCAGAGAGTAAGAAAATAATTTCAAAGAATTTGTGGCCTGCAAGATTTCCTGATCTGATTCCCCCCGATTTCTTTTTATGGGGTGCGGCGAAACAAACAGTGTATCTGAACAGACCACACACGGTTGACGAACTTGAAGCCGCAATAACGGCATACATTCGAGGAATCACTGTTCTTCAGTTGCGTAAGGTGTTTGCAAACAAAATGAAGCGAGTGCAATGCTGTATTGATGTCAACGGAGGTCATTTCGAACACCTTTTATAAACAATGTAATCATGTATTAAGGTATGGTTTAACAATGTATTTAAGGTATTGAATATTTTTTTTCAAAATGCTTAGTTATTTCTTTATACATATTTTCATAAATCCATAGTCACAATTCCAGTGCACAGCGACTTTCCGAACATGTTCAGTAATAATGTTAATAAGGTTGCAGAATTGTGCTTTTATCTCAACAGATCTCCTCTCTTGGTGCCCGTTTTCCCCAAGAAAAATTCAATATTGGGTAGAATGGAACAAAAACTGTCAAAAATCTGAACTGCGCATGTGCAGAATTTTTTCTGCTTCCATAAATTGTAGCTAGGAAAACGCACCAATAGATTCCCTTTAGCCTTAAGGGGCCCACACACTAGCGAGTTTGGCTCGCGAGTAAGACTCGGCCAGCCGGACTCGGGAGAAAATCACTAGTTAGTGGGCTCTTTTCTCCCGAGCCGAGCCGAGCCCAGCCAGACTCGCGCAGGGCTACAAGCGCGGCTGGGCTCGGCTGGGACTCGCTAGTTAGTGGACGTTTTCCGAGCCGAGCCAGGCTCGGCAACTCATTATAACATAGCAGAACGTCAGAAAGCTATTATTTGCACTGTTCACAAGACGTAAAAATAAGTTGATTGAGTTATCTATTCAAGTTTGTATATTTACTGTTACTATGACAATACTATGACTGAAATAGTTACCAAGTTAAACTAATGTATAAACAGAAAAATAAAAAAGAAACCGTATATTAAAACTTGAATATTCAAGAGAAAATAAAAATGATAATATTGCAGTGCAGAGCTTATTTTTAATACAATACAAATAAATATTCGAATGTTTTTTCAACAAAAAATACCTACAGTAACATAAAAGCAAAATTCTAAAAAATAATTTCAATAATAATAGCTGCTAACAGATAAATTGTGTATAAAATAAATAAATAAATAATTATTGAATGATGATAATAATAATAATAATAATACATCCCTTTGCATGTAAGCCCAATGCCTATTTTATATTTATTATTATAATATAACATTATCATTATAAATATAACAGTATTTAATAAATTGCAATATAACAATTATTACTTCGATACAACTGGAAAAAATAGAAGTAATTGAAAAATAAAAATTGAGTAAAAAGTAGATGAAATTAATCCTATATTTCATCTGACCTTTTGAATTCTATGGGCCCCCTATTACACTTTTGCATATTTTATTGTAGACGTTCTTCTTCTTCTGAGGATGAAGCCCACATTGGTCTGAGACCTGTGCGTGGGTCATGAGTTGGACCTAAAGTTTTAGGTGGGTTCCGAACCACCAGGAAGTGATTTTACAGCAGAGAACAGTCTCTTTTTTGCTGGCGAATCTAATCGGTCACCGTTACAAACAGGACCTATGAGAACGCAGCTTAGCTTATCTCTATCTGATTGAACAGATACCTGCTACGCCTCGCGGCTATCACTTCCCTAATTATAGATCTATATCTATAATTATGTTATAGATCTATAAGAAAGATACTTAGAGGTGGGAAAATAATTGTTATAAAAAACATAAATCGTGCCTATAAACGCTCTGACATCTCTTTCTCTTATGTCAGAAAAAAATTAGAAGAAATAAAACATTTCTTAATAATAATAATAATAATAATCAAATTTCAAGAATTATGAAATTTTAGCAAAACCAATACTCTCTCTAGAGCATAAAATGACCTTCCAAATCAGATATTGATTGTAATTTAAAGATTTTGAGATTAGGTGAGCTATATGGATCAGAATTAACACGGGCGCACTCCAGCCGACCTTGAAAAGTAGCCGAGCCGGACTCGGGAAGTTCACAACACGTTAGTGGTGATTTTCTTCCGAGTCTTACTCGCCGAGCCATACTCGCTAGTGTGTGAGCCCCTTTAGTCTCTAGCAACGCGGATATGGACAGCGGGCAATGCCGGAATACACGTCACATGAACATAATCTGGGGAAGTGATAGCCGCGAGCCGTAGCAGGTATCTGTTCAATCAGATAGATAAGCTGCGTTCTCGTAGGTCCTGTTTGTAACGGTGACCGATTTGATTGGCCAGCAAAAAAGACACTGTTCTCTGCTGTAAAATCACTTCCCGGTGGTTCGGAACCCACCTAAAACTGTAGGTCCAACTCATCAATCACCATCATCCAACTCATTACCCACGCACAGGTCTCAGACCTATGTGGGCTTCATCCTCAAAAAAAATCTATTTGTCTATTCACAAAACATGAAATAATTCAAATGATAAAACTGCATAATTGACTGAACGAAGAGGGGTCTCTGTTTCATGTCGACCGTTTTGCATATGTCTGTCTAAAGCCGCGTCTCCACCAATCGAACATTTTTGGCGAATACAAAAAACGGAATAACATCAAATATATGGGTCACTGAACATGTTTGTGAGTTCAATTGAAGTGTTCGGACTGTGAGCGAACAGTGACGACCAACAACTATGTGGGTGTGGGTTCCCGGTTCCCGCCACTAACCCTACCACACCGATCATAATGTTCGAGAAGGCGTCCACACCAAACCAACTCCAAAAAATGTTCGGCGACATCAGCTGATTCCAGCGAACACTGTTCGCCGAGCATGTTCGGTTGGTGGAGACGTGGCTTAACGCATTTACGGCTCAATGCCTGGACCAAATTCTATGAAAAGATTATTATATTTTCATTAGTATTTTCTTCAAGGAATGTCCAGCGATTTATGTGTAACGATTTTCAAAATTTGTTTACATTTAAAGGATATTTAAAAGGAAAAAGTGGAAAGGCACTCAGGTCTTCTTCTATGGGAAACATGATTTTTTTAAATTAGCTTCTCCATCGTATGCTATTGGAATCAGATTTAAAGATAACCCTCTTATTCATCTGATTGAGCAATCATATGAATTAAGTTATCATTCATGAGAATAACATATTTGTTTAAGAGAAACAAATAATTTTTACTCTTTCTACAAGTATAACAAGTGACTTAATTTTTACTCTTTCTACAAGTATATTTATTTATATATATATATATACGGTGTGTGTGTGTATTTTGTCAATAATTACTGTCTTTTCATGCTTACAGGACAAAAAATCAAAACAGAAAAAATCCACCGATTTAATTTCAAAAGAAAAAGAAATGTTTAAGATGGCAAAGAAGTGGCTTGCTGAATCCATGGACAACTCAATTGATTTAGCCAATGAAATATTGACAAGATCAAACAAGATAAAAGTCAAACGAATTGGAGAAGCATCAGTTACGGGCTATGAAGATGTTGCCAATCTTGAGAGCAATGTACAAAGATACTTCGATAGTTTGATTAAGAACATTGAGGAATTGAAAAAGGGTCTGACAAGTGAAATGAATTTGTGGAAGGCGTCGTATGATAGGGATTTCGACCGTGCATCGTCTACTGCCAATGAAGGTGCTGCATTGCAAGAAGAAGAAGAAAAAGAAGAGGAGAGTGATGATGAAATAAATGCTGCGGTAGAAAGAACAATGCCGGAAGATGAGAGTTCAGATGAAATGATTGAAAAAAGAATAAATGGAAGGGAAAAGAAAAAGAGGAAACAGAGAGATGAATCTGATGAGGGAGCAAGGTCAGAGGATAATGATAGTAGTGATTGTGGAGAGGCTGAATGCGACAAAGAAGAGGGAGAAGATGATGAGGAAGAAGAAAAGGTTGGTGATTCTAAAAATAAAAAGAAAATAGATGAAGAAAGATTAAGTATAGCTTCAAGTAGCGCGGATGAGCGAGCACTGTCAGATGATAATAATAAAGAAAAGCCAAAGTCCAAGAAAGCAAAAAATGCTGAGAAGAAGAAAGACTCGAATGATTCCGACAGCGATTTAGATGCTAGTGTGAACAGAGAGTTGGAGAAATGCGCTGAAAAGCTTCTAGAGTCGTCTTCAAGCGATGATCTGCTAGAAGTCGAGTCGGATACTGGAAAGGTGGATTGCAGTCAGGAGGAGAAAAAGTTATCGGTAAGTTCGGAACCCACTTAAAATTCATCTTATTACTCATCAATCACCATCATCCAATCCACTCACAGGTCTCAGACCTATGTGGGCTTCATTCTGAGAAAAAAGAAGATATTTGTATATATTATTCTATATAATAAACAGCTACCTGCTGTTATCTGTCGACGATACTTTAACGCTGTAAGTAAAGAGATTGATGGTGGAGAGGAAGAAAAAGGAGAGGAGGAAGAAGAATGAAAAAAGGGCAAGAATAATATAGTTTGTTAATTAATCACCATAGCAACAAGATAATATTTTTCGGCTCAAAAGTTTTTATAAAAATTTGATATTATAAACTATTTTTAACAGTTTTTAGTGTTTCGTTTCAAGTGAACTTTTATATTAATAGTGGTAAAGTGAGAAGATTCATTTTGTTATTTTTTGAGTGAAGGTTTTCAGCAAATGTTGAATTTTTAGTCTGCGTTAACCTCAATGTTTTGGACAATGTAGCATATACAAAATTTGTGAAGGGAGAAGTTTTGGACTTGAGTCTGTTGCGCCTTCACATTCGTTGTAAATTTGTCACAATAAATAAATAAATAAGGGGAAAGAGATGAAGAAGAAAGAAGGGAATTAAAAGGAAAAAAGAAGAAGAAGATGGACGAGAAGTAGGAGGGAGAAGAGAAAGAATAATGGGAGGAAAAAGAAGAGGAAGGTGAAAAAATAAGATTGAGGAGAAAAAAAAGAAGAATCAGGAAAAATGAAGGAGAATGAGGAAAAATGACCAGAATAAGGGGAAAAGAGATAATTAAAATGAGAAAAAATAAAGAGATTATAGATGAGAAAAAGAAAAAGTAGAATATGATGAGGAAGTAGGAGGAGAAGAGGAAGAAAAGAAAAACGAGGATGATGAAGAAAAAGGCGGAGGTGAGGGAAGGAAGAAGAAGATGGAGAAGTATTAGTAAGAGAAGGAGAAGATGCAAGACGAGAAGAAGAAGATGGAGGAAGATAACAAAAAATAGACTATTTAATTGAATTTGTAGATTGGTTATTACACGTTCTAGAAATCCAGATTCAATTGAATCGGGCAACCGGCTAGTTGTGTATATTAAAGTTATTTGTATATAAAAATAGTAGGTTGCCCGATTCAATTGAATCACAACATGTAGAATGTGACTTGAAAAAAGATATAAAAGATTAATTTCAATAGCATCTTTTTATATCCTTCTGCTTCTTTTTCTTCTTCTTTCTATAACGGGAATCAATCAATAAATCATCATCAATATTAATCATCTTCAATCCCTAATCATCCAGCGCTTGAGTTTTTTGTTGACAGATGACAGCATGAAGACATTTATATAATAGGTTAGCAGGTTGCCCGATTCAAAATTATGTATGTATATATATAGTACCATAGCCGATACGAGTGTAAGTGACTCTTCAGACCTATATATTATATTTTAGTCTGGAGAGCGTACTACACAAACGAGGAGTGAGGTAGTTTGTGATTGCTTTCCTCACGGAGCTAACAAAATAGTATCAGTATGCCGAGCCCACCTATTCAAAAGTAACAAAAGATAAAAATAGCGGACGGTATTCTAGAACACTACTATGTTTAATTTTTATAAAACACCAACAGCATGCATTTAATTTTCCATAGAAAAATTTGTATCCATCTTAATATGTCATAGTCTAATTCGGAATTATTTTTTATCTCTTGTAGAAAAAAGGCGAAAAAAGTAAAAAGGATATTAAAGAGAAGAAATCAAATGATGCTAAATGTAAAGAGGAGGAAGAAGAGGATGACAAAACGAAGGAGACAAAAGAAATGGCCAGGTATTTAATCATTAAACTAATGCATGCATTAATCATTTGATGGTAGAATTAGGCCGTTATTGTACGAAGCCACTTCAGTCGCCGTCGCGCGCGACCCCCACAGATGCTCAGACAAGCTACTTTAAGCGATACATGCAATGTATATGGAGCTTATTACACTGAGCCACAGGTTAGGCCACGCCCCCTTTAGTCGCTGCCACAGACTACTCGAGTCGCCTACCCTCGCTTCCAGTGGCAAGTGTGGTTATCGTCTTGGTAGCCAACAATTTTTTTCTATAAGCTTATTAAACTGGGCCACTCCGATCGCCAATGAGCGCCACAGGTTTTCATGGCTTTTTATAGTCGGCCATGACAGTTCTGCACTAGCTTGTAATCATTTGGAGGTTATGCTTGATTGTAGGCTAAAGTTGTATGTGATAAGTTTTAGATTATAAATTACAGTTGTTATAAATCACCGTCAAGTTATTTAGGGAGACATGTTGCAGTTTTTATTAAATTGATGACATTTTGAATTCAGAGCGTTTTCAATTCTTGTGGCTTGAATGCGCCACAGATGTTGCTTGCATGGGCGACTGATGTGGCAAGCCTCGGTGACAGCCTTGTGGCAAGCCTTGGTGACTGTAGTGGCTCTGTCTAATAAGGGTTCCATCCAGTATTACAAATAGTAATTACTCAATTGGTTAGTGAATAATTATAAAATTTTCAATTATTTTGCTCGTACTTTCCTTGTTTCCTATTGTGGACATGGATGACAGGAACAAATAGTTTTTGATCACTGAATGCTATTGAAAAGAATCACGGGTTTTGATGACCACACCCGGGTCTGTTTTTTTGTGGAGACTGCTCTTAGCTATGGTAAACTGTTCTGAACGCACTCAACGTATTAACAGCATTCATTTAATACTTGAGTCGGCTGGCCAATACAGTTTGGCTTGTTTCACACATAACCGGTATCGGGTACACTTGTTGTTTACCTGGCATCATATAATTTAAAAAGTGTGAAGCGATCCAAATGATACAATGCACCTACAATCAATAAATCATAGTTTATTCAACACAGTACAAATCTTATAAAATGCTGTACAGTTGAATTTTGTCATATATCATTCATTAAAAAGGTGCACAATAATAAACAAAGAATACACTGAAAATAGAATCCTGCTAATTGCTTCATAATAGAGAGCATTATAGTTTAGGGAAGTGATAGCCGTGAGCCGTACTGCTGGGGACTGACAACATGACCCCTGACGCCTGAAGGGGAGAGGCGAGGGAATGCGTAATGGCATAATAGCTCCACTATGCCTTGCGCTAAATAGAGCACGAATCTGAGCCAGTGGTACTTGGGTTATATACATCACTGCTGTTATAGTGAGCCAGTTGAGTCGCTCTCAAATGTGCTGTATTCATCAATATTCACTGCGAATTCCTTTCAGGGGTCAAGTTGCCAGTCTCCAACAGTAGCCGGTATCTGTTCAATCAGATAGAGATAAGCCGCGTTCTCGTGAGCACTCTTTGTAACGGTGACTGATTAGATTGGCCAGCAAAAAAGACACTGTTCTCTGCTGTAAAATCACTTCCCGGTAAAACCCACCTAAAACTGTAGGTTCAACTCATCATTCACCATCATCCAACTCATTACCCACGCACAGGTCACAGACTTATGTGGGCTTCATCCTCCAAAAAAATTCTATTTCAAAGTATAAAGAGCAAGAGTAAATTATCGAATCTAGGTCAAACTTGCGACTGTATCTTCCAACGTACAGGTTTCAGGCCTATGTGGGCTTCATCCTCTAAAAAAAGATTAAAGCCAACCATCTTATGATACATTTTACTAATATCAACAACAGGTTTGTTCGAGTGTACAAAAAATAAAACGAATATATTGAAATAATAATATAAAATGAATGATGATAATTATTAGAAGATTCATTGAGTATTTAGTTGATAGAGCTAAGATAAGGTAGTGGTAATACAGCCGGCCGAATGACGCCAGTTATGTGCAAATAACCCTATTGGTAAAATAGCAATTGTTAAACTTTGTTATTATTTTTTTTTTGCTTGTTTTGTGTGTGCATAAGTAAATTGAAATTGAAGTATCATTTAATTTGTATTCGCAAGCTGGTTCGGGTATTAAATGAATGCTGTGATCAGAAAGTCCACCGTAGCTTTAAAGCCATCTCCACAAAAGAGAAAGATCTGGGTTTGGTACCTGGCGGTGGTGTGATATTTTATTAATAGTATTCATGGCACTTTCGCCAGATTTTTTCTGTGTTGTCAATTTTGGTAATAATAATAATTGATAATAATAATAATAAAATTAATAGTAGTAATATTATAATGTACTCTATTCCAACCTTTACAATCAATACAAAACATTATATTATCATCTAAAATACAAAAAGTAATACGACATCATACCAAATTATGCTGAAATTGGAACTTAGTAGCCAAATTATGATGAAATTATTAACTATATTTTAAATTGAAGGATTATTAAACGTTGAATAAACGTTAATGTGCCAATTTCAAAGTTAAATAAATGTTATTAAAATAAACCTTTAGATTTGAAAGTTTTTTTGCTACAATAAGAAAAACATTTTTTATAAAGAACTTTGTCTGCGATGTTTTCCATGACGTAATACTTGATGAACAATCAATATCAAAACTGACACTATATTTCTATTTAAATTATGATTTTTACTCACTTATACTGGAGGGATGCATTTCACTGGGAGTAAAGTGGATGCATCTACCGTATATAAGTGAGTAAAAATCATAATTAAAATAGAAATAGTGTCAGTTATAAATTAGAACTGTTTTCAATATGAACTATCATTTTTCAATAATGTGCCAATGAACTTACAAGCTCTTTTTGTTGCCCAAATGATTCCTGCTACAAATTGAAGCGTACTAATATTCGTTATATTCCTTAATACAATTTATTGAATTTTAAAAATATTTTTTTTATTTTATGTTTCAAAACTCATCTTGTGTTATTATAATGCATAATATTTTGTTTAAAAATTCTGTGAAATATTCGTTTTTAGTGATTGAGATGTATTGTCATCATTTTGTGTTAATTTTCTGTTAAGGTTAACGAATTTAAAAGGGTTAGAAAAAACGAAGAAAGTTATTAGTTGTGACAGTGATAGTGACAGTGCGGAAATAGCCAAACCAAAATTGAAAACAGCCAAGCCGGTCGTTAAAAAAGAAAGTGAAGTTGGTTCTGAAAAGAGCAAAGGTAAGCAAAACTGTTGGTGACTAACGTAATAAGTCGCTGTTGCCTTTTCATTTCATTTCATTTTATTAATCTTATGTTGAGCATTGTATCTTGTACAATATAAACATGAGTCATACAATATTCTTTAAATATAAACAATCATCTCCATTAAAATACATAATATTTACAACATAACATTTTCAAATTATTATAATTATTCTGTACAGTCTATCAAAATATTATCTTACAGGTGGTGCATGAAATGATTCAAAATTTACGAGGTGTGAGAAAAATAATGAGACTGATTTTATTTAAACTAAAGTTTTTTATTACAATGTTATCCCCTTGGAAACCAGCTATACACCGGCGGATTCGTTATTCCCACACTTTGTAGCAGCGCTGGAAGTCTTCAACTGGTACGGCTTTTAACTGGTCGGTCACAGTCTTTTGAATGTTCTGTAGAGTTCCAAAATGACGTCCTTTAATGACAGGATTCAGTTTTGGGTAAAGCAAAAATCACAAGGGTGTTTGAAGAACAACAGTAATGCTTTTTGAGGTCAAAATGTCACTGAAGGAAATTTTGGAACTCAAACATTCAAAGGACTGTGACCGACCAGTTGAAAGCACTACCAGCACTGCTACCAATAGTGGGAACGACTCCGCCAATCTATAGCTGCCCAATGGAACTGCTTTAAAGGGGTTGACATTGTTGTTTGAAAAAAATTAATAAAACTAGTAGCATTAAATCAGTCATATTAATTTTTTCACACACCTCGTATTTTGTTTTTATAGTTTTTTTTAGGTTGGTAACTATCGAAGTGTTTCATGTTGGCATAAGTGACAGTACTTCATAGAAATTAGTTCCTCCGTGAGTGATGCTTCCATTGAATTATTTGTTAGAAGATCGTCAAAGGAAACCATCAGAAAATAACTACAATATTAACTTTATTTAAGCTTAATAGTATTAGTTCTTTGAACAGTAGACCTCACGCCCAAGACCAAGAATAAGGGTGCTTGAACAGAGGAACATACTTCATGTACTCACCATCGCAATATTAAACATAATCATCAGAACCAACCCTTGATTCAATTTGCATAGTCTATTTTATGTCTGACTTCCACAAAACCACTAGAAAGTCACTCTGTTTTTATCACCAAGGCTGTGCTTCGATTTTCCATACAGCTAATTGTTCAAATCAGATGAGATTTGACATGCCTGTTGATTGAATTTTCATAACAATATTAATTAAATTTGTATAATTATTATTTAATTAGTAATCACTTGTTATTATACTCAATTGAAATGTTAGAATAGCTATTTGTGTAACTAGAGTGCAAAATAGCGTTTTTCTGCATCGAGAGAAACAGTTTTTTCACGAGCCAAAGGCGAGTGAAAAAAGTTTCTCGAGTGCAGAAACAATACTTTGCACTCGTATTACACATTAAATTTTTCCTACAGTAATGTATAAAGTAATTTAAAGAGAACAAAACAGGGCATACATAACCTGACAATTCCTCACATAACCTATTTTCGAATCACATCGATTTCAACAACAACAACAACTACAACAACTATTTCACAGCTGAAGCAGAGTAGCCAACCTATTTTTGAATGCAGAATAGGGAACCTGCGTATTACATGCTCACTATTTTGTGTTGTTAGGTTGCAAATTTGGAGTGCGGAAAAGTTCTTTCCCGCACTGGAATTTATTCTCCCGCACTGGTGCAGGAATAGACTATTTTGCGTGCTACAGTTAGTGCGAAAATAGGCACTTTCTCGAACCACTGTAGCAAAAATTAATTTTTCCTCTCAAATATGTTATTCTATGAATGATAACATAATTAATGTGAAGGCTCAACCAGATTAATAAGAAGGTGATAGGATAATCTTTAAATCTAATTCCAATTAAATATGAAGGAGAAGCTTATTTAAAAAATTATATGTTCCACATACAAGAAGCCCTAAGAGTCTTTCTTTTTTCCTTCAAAATGTCCTTTAAATGCAAGCAAATTTCGAAAATCCTTACGCATATATCTCTGGGCATTTCTTAAAGGAAGATTCATGCAAAATTTCATAGAATTCGCGTTCAGCCTTAAATGCGTTACAGACAGACCAATGCAAAACGGTCGACTTTAAATAAAAACCTCTCTTCGTTCGGTCAATTCTGAGATGAGAAACATGGAATGCAGTGAGGGTGGAGGGGTCCCTCTACCACCTGGGCTGGGAACTGTCAGAAAGCCTGCTTCATGTTTATTGGCACTAGAACCTCATCTTCTTCTGGTTTAGTTTGATGGTCTTTCCTCCTCTTTAATTTTTCCCCCTTATTTTAAGTTTTTCACATTTTTTTCTTTTTTTTCTTCTCTTTAAGAAAATGTCGCCTGGGAATCCGCTGGTATCTGTTCCTTGATGATAATTATTTATTTCGGAATTTATTATCTTTCAATCATTCATATATTACCTTCTGTAATTTTATAATTTTTTATGATACATTTTTTATTTTTATTCTATCTCCCTTATATGGATCCAAAAGTACAATAATTTATAGCTAATTTATAATTCAACACTACGTTGTTCTGTTAAATTTTTATTTTTTCTGTTTAATCCATTCATCAAATATTATAAAATCTATTTATTAAACAATCAATCCACCTGGAAAATTAAATAGGCGATTATAGCCTATAAATTTGATCAATAGACCTATTTTGGCTTCTCAGAACTCACCCCTACACACAGACGTATAGTCTTGTAGAGGGTTTTCAGTAACTATGTGCAAGTGTCATATTGTTTTTGTAATGTGTATTTTTTGTGGAATAAAGAATATTTGATTTTTTATTTATTTTGAATTATATAATAATATATAAAATTAAATTTATGTACCATTTATTTTTCGTTGAGTTTATTTTTGGGTAAATATCTTTTTTACAGAACCCTCATCAAGCTCCGACGCTGATGATGATGATGACGATGTTGATGATTTGATGGATTTCAAAATTCATAATTTCAAGAGAAACGAAGATGACTGTCAACAGAGAATTCTTCAATATTTTTTCGAATCCTCCGAGAATTCGGGTTGGTATTTATTTAAAAAAGAGCTTCATTGTTTGATGGTGTAATTATTAGTATTATTTATTGTTTTTGCGTGTGGCTCTTATCAGAGTAGTTCACCTCATGTCTTTTTGACTGAGTAGAGCTCTGCAAACACGAGTCATGCTCAACTTAGCCGCCATTTTGAATATTAATTTTTTGCTGAAAACCTGGGTGAGTAAGTGGCCTAAGCTGAATTGCCGTATTTCAGATAATACAATTTCAATGTATTTGGAGATTACAAAAATGCCCCAATTTTGAACGGCTTTAATTACATTATGCTAGTCTTTCTTATTGACCATTCAAAAAGCTCATAAAAAATTTCCATAAATGATCTAAAGTTTCTCAAGTTCAATGTGACCTTTACTATAAAAGCGTAAAATAAACGATTTATGCGGTAATTCTTCCCACTCTTGTCGGAACATGGGTTTTTAATTTTTTTAAGGATGAATCCCACATAGGTCTGACACCTGTGCGTGAGTAATGAGATGGATGATGGTCTATTTAACCTTCATCTAGTTGATTGCTATTCATAAAGTTTCCAAATTTGTGAAACAATTATCTCTATTTGCGTTGTTCATTACAATTTATATTAATTTATTTTTAATAAAGTTTTGAAATGTGTGAAACAATCATGGATTATCTCTATTAGCGTCGTTCATTACATTTATATTAATTTATTTTTCCATTTTCATTTCAGGTAGCAACGATGAGGAGGAGGAGGAGGAGGAGGAGGAGGAGACGGAGGAGGAGGAGGAAGAAAACAAAAAGGAAAAGAAAACGATGATAAAAATGGAGAATGTAAAAAAAAGTGATGATGACAACAGCGATGATTCCGCGACTGAATTTCGAGTGAGTTTAAAAAAAAAATGAAATACTTGAAATGTAAATTCCTTTCGGTTAGATATTAATTGAATTTGAAGTTTTGTTTGAACAACGCAAACACGCTTAATCTTATTATATAGACTAATGTATACCAAAATATCACCTATCACCAATATATATAAGAACTTTATATAAAAAATAAATTCGTATGGCTTTTAGTGGTGGGGAGACCCTTACGGGTAGTTCCACCTCGCCGCTTTTTTAACGACTGCTTTTTTTCATATGCAACCGGGACTGACGGCTTAACGTGTCCTCCGAAACACGGGAGTGGCTCGAGAAAAATATCTTGTACTCAACTGGGATCGAACCCAGGACCTTTGGCTTATCAGACCAGCGATAAGCCAACTCGGCTACGCCGACTCCAGAACTTTATATCATTAAATATTATTTTTTTGTGTCTTTTTTTTAGGTAAATAAAAGGTTGTGGAGAAGAGACAAACTTCTGACTGGAAAACTGACTGACACAGATACGTCAGAAGATGAAAAAAGACAGGCCAAATGGAAGAAAAGGCAAAATAAGAGTGCCAGTGATGAAAGGTAGGATCGATTATTGTTTGAGAAATGCCTAACAAAAATATTTAAATAGTTTTTAGTGGTAGTTAGGTGGTTTGTAACCAGTGGCAGGCCAAGCAGCTTCAACTGGAAGTTATGTAATGCTGTATCTAAACGTTATGTGTGTTAAGTTATCTATGTGAAAGTTATGTATCTATTTCTAAACTGGTGGTTCGGAATTCACCTGTTCGCAAACTGCAAGTCAACTTCTTTTTTCCATAACATGGCACAAAGGACAGGTGGGAACCAGTAGATGGGGGTTTCAATCAAAAAGTCCATTGAAATGAGATGAGGAAATTCTATGACAGTATTGTTAAAACAGCGTTGCCCAACCATTCTCGACAAATTAGCGGAAATTTCAGATGCGAAAGGAAAAAATACCAACACTGCTGAAAATCGGGATATATGACCAGAAAAACATGCTCATTACTATGCTAACATCAAATTATGGGCAACACCTCTAAAGCCATAATGATAGAGTTTCTTCAATAGCAGGTCCTGGTGGAAACTATCAAATGCTTTGGACAAGTCACAAAATATACCAACAGGATAGTGGGAACCATCCAACATCGCATCCTTTACTAGTTCAAAACTTGCCATTTTAGTTGACCTGCCAGCTCTAAATCCAAATTGTTGGTTTGCAAGGATGTCACACATAAAAAATCGATATTTGATCAAAAATAGTTTTTTCAATAATCTTGGAGAAGGAAGATAAAATTGCTAAAAATTTTCACATTTTCTGAGTCCCCTTTTTTAAATAAAGGTTTGATAATACTTTACTTATAAATATATATATGAACTCATGTGGACATCATCCGTAATGAAAAAATATATATATTTATAAGTATCTTTATAAGTAAACATACAACAGGCAAAGCCCACCACTGCATTCTTTACAAATTTCTAACAAAAAAATCCAAATTTCAGGCCATGTCCAAGTTTAACAGGAATTTCAATTTGAAGTAAAATTACTGATTCTTTCTAAAATGAAGAACATCAATTTAGTTGTTCACTATAATAAAGCGAAGCACTAAAACTGTCCAATAGTCCAAAAAAATTGATTGTAATTTTGAATTTTGTTCAAGATTTTAGAGGCGAAAATGTAGAAGTCATAATTTCAATCACATGTCTTTTACATAAAAATTTTGTAATTATTAATATTTACTTACAAGTAAGATGCAACTGATAAAACTAACCGATTGCATATGTGTTCAAGGCTTTATACATTTACATTGTTTTAAATTTATACATTTACATTGCTTTACATTTTACGAATTTGCTTTCTTTTTGCAGCTCTGATGATGAGGTCTTGGGAAAGAAGAAAAAGAAGTAAGTGAGACTTAATTTATGATTTTTTACAAGTGCTCTAATCATTTCTATTTAGTATGCTTGAAAGTGCAGCAGGGTGTCTACTGGTCGGGAAAAGGTCAGGATTTTGAAATTTTTTTGAATTTGGTCGGGAAAAGGTCGGGAATTTTGAAAATTTTTTGAATTTGGTCGGGAAAATGTGAAAATTGATTGTAACATGTACTTTGACATACTTTTGTTACGAGTGCATAATTAAATTGGCTAACAAGGAAACACAAGAATAATTCGATATGTAGCTGGGAACAATTAGTCAATAAATTTTTGCAATAAAATAATCAAATGCCATTTTGTACATAGTGTGTGTTTTGCAATTGTACTGTAATTCTCTATACCATTAGTTCAATTTATTTGACCGTATATATATTTTGTCCAAAGTTGTAAAACTTGAATTAGGTAATTAAAACAAGTATAACGCATTTTTGCAAGCAACTGTTCAGTCTCAAGCTATCTAATTTTTTCTAAACATGAATATGATTACAAAGCCAACTAGGCCTTTTTTAATATAAGTAAACCTCAAATTGTGCGAAATAGGCCGTTACCACCTTCGATTACTGCAATTATTCCAGATGATAATGATGAAAGCTTACCAAAGAGACTTATAGAAAGGGCTCAGAACTCTGGGTTTAAAAATAATGTTATTTAGTAGAGTAAAATTTTAAACGATTTTTTTAAGTACAAGGTCTATGTAAACTATTTAATGGCTTGAATTTCTAAACTGCCCTCTACTAATGTTAGAACAACATTCCTTAACAACTTGCAATATGTAGCTACTTGCTATTTTGATGGAATCATCAGCCTACATTGCTCTGAAGTGGGTGATTTTCTTTTAATTGGCAGGTCAATTCCCCCGAAGGGTGTCTGTTACTTTTTTTTGTTGTGTTTTATAAGATTTTACTATTTTTTGAGTGAAAAAAGAAAGCAGGTGAAATGTTCCAATCTTCTAATTATTAGTGTCCTCTTGTATACGCAGTGGCGGATCCACGGATGAAGGGGAAATCCCCCCCCCCCCCCAGAAGAAAAAGAAAGAAAAGAAAAAGAGGAAGGAAAAGAGAAAAAAGTAGAAAAAAGAAGAATTCTCAACGAGTGGAAATAATAAAAAACAGTAAAGAAGTGGAAAAGAGATGACAATGTTAAAGGATAGAAATTGGTAGGACAGATATGAAAATTAAAAAATACGAAAAAGGGTAAAAAGAGAAAAAATGAGGATAAAAAGTAGAAGAAAATAAAGGAGAGTTTTCAAAGTTGCTGACAAGGGAAGAAAATGAGCCAGCAATGCCTAACCAACAATTGATTTTCAAATTGCAAATTATTGTGTACTTCAGTACTTGGTCTAAAAATGATGCTAGCTCTGAAAGGGTTTTCTGGATACTGCAGCTTATCAATACATGGCTGAGGACTACCATGGCAGGAAAAGCAGACTTGTTTTATTAGCACTGCTTTACATTCACTCAGATAATCACCCTAGAGCCTAGATCCTGGATCCTCAAAAAATTGTTGGGAGATTTTGGCTGATTACAGTATAATTTTTCAATTGCGAATCATATACGGAATTTTTATTGTGAATTTAATTTTTCATTGACAGTTTGTGCAGTGGCGTAAAACTATGGGAAGGAATCAGGTTACATTATTATTACCCCCCCCCCCCCCCCCGGACAAAATAAATTGGAATTTTTGAAGGCCATTGTGAGACAAAGAAGATGTCAGGAATCGCTAAAATGTGGTTTATGAATTGTTATTTTAAAAACGTTTTCAAGGAGTACACCTCAATTTTTTGGAAATAAATGTATTAAAAGTATCCTACGGTACCCCAATCAGGAGCAGTGAGGGATAAAGTATAGAAAAGTAGAAGCTTCAAGTAATGTCCGATCTCCCATTGACAATAATACAAGAACTAGATAAAATTTGTGTTGAAGTGTTAAGGTAGGGGAATTAATCCCTAGAATTACTTGAAATGTGACTTTAGAGAGGTAATTTTCAAAAAGATTCTCAGGGATTACCCCGAACCCTCGTTTTTGAATAAATAGCCATGTATATTGCTTCAATTTATCTTTAGATGACTACTACTCCAAATTACAAATTACCATTGTAATTATTGTACCAAGAGTCTAAAGGGGCCCACACACTAGCGAGTTTGGCTCGCGAGTAAGACTCGGCCAGCCGGACTCTGGAGAAAATCACTAGTTAGTGGGCTCTTTTCTTCCGAGCCGAGCCGAGCCCAGCCAGACTCGTGCAGGGCTACAAGCGCGGCTGGGCTCGGCTGGGACTCGCAAGTTAGTGGGCGTTTCCTGAGCCGAGCCAGGCTCGGCACCTCATTATAACATAGCAGATGGTCAGAAAGCAAGTATTTGCACTGTTCACAAGACCTAAAAATAAGTAAAATTGAGTTATATATTTAAGTTTATATATTTAATCGTTCTCAAGATTTTGAAAAAAGGTCTGCTGGTGATTAAGAATGATCGTAGAATTTCAAAACTAACAATAAAAATAGAGGAACCTCTTATTTAAATTATTTGCACAAGTCTTTACTTATTTATACTTTGGGGGCTGGCTAGGGATTTTGAAAAGCCAGTAACAATTTCTTTTTGAGGTTCCTGTTCGTCTGTTTTTACGGTTTTTGCGCAAAAAAAAACTGTATTCGTTTAAAACGATAACTGCTGCAGCAGCCTCCTCTTGCGAACTCATTTTTGCAACTGAAGGGTCGGCTAAAGTAAAATGGAATTTCAAAACCGACTGCCGCTAATTGTCGAATTCTAAAAAAAAGAAACGGTCTCGAACACTGTCAGTGACATCTGTATGAGTAAAGTTCTGTCTATGTGTGTGTGTGAGGGAGAAGTAAGAGCGCTAAGATAATAGGAGAGCAAAATAGGAGTGAAAGGAGAATTATTCAGTCAACGACCTACGAAAACAATACAAAAATGACATCCATACAACTAGTCACCCTTCTGAGACCCTTGACTAATTTATTGCCAGCTCCTGGTCCACCCTGCTGAAACGATGTTCTCAATTTAGGTAGACAAACATATTTTATCGTATAAATAAATAAATAAATAAAGCCTTTATTGTTTCCACCAAATGACAAATATAAAATAAATCGATTTTTTTTTTAATGACTTCAAAATAATTTACAATTCAATTTGAAATATCTGAGTTTTCCAAATTTCTAATTCATTGAATATATTTACAATTTCATTTTTTTCTTTCTGAATAACTTTATACATATATATATATATATATATATATATTTTTTTTTTATTTGTTTAATTTATTTTCATAAATTTCTTCTTTCTTGTGGAAACCAGGCCCTAATGGGCATAGGCCTCTCCCAGGTTTCGCCATTTGCTGCGATCCTTTGCATGATTAGTCCACCTGCTGCCAGCCACCTTCACAATATCGTCGTCCCATCTGAACCTTTGCCTACCAACTTTCCTTGATCTCCAGTCTGGTGTCCATAGCGTCAATTTCTTTGTCTATCTGTCATCATTTAGTCTGATAACATGACCTGCCCATTTCCATTTTAAATGCTTCATTGTCTCTACCAAATCTCCTGATTTTGTTAGCGACTTTATGGTTGTATTCCTTATCCTATCAGCTCTTTTTATACCCAAAATACTCCGTTCCATAGTCATCTGAGTGGTTCTTACTTTCTTTAACACATTTTGCTTGAATGCCCACGTTTGTGAACCATAGATGAGTGTGGTAAAGACGCAGCACCTGAGTACTTCCATTTTTCTTTCTTTACTGATATCCCTGTTCTTCAGAATAAATTTCAGAGACCAAAATTTGTTCCAGGCAATCGCACACCTACGTTTAACTTCCTTCTCTGTTCTATCCGTGAAAGAAAGGAGCTGGCCAAGGTAGATTGTTTCATTGGACCACTTTAAAAGGCACCCATCTAGTATGACATTTTCAGTTCTCCTATTTGTCATCAGATATGTTTTTAAGGGATTTATGGTTAGACCGGCTCGCCCACTCTCCTCTGCTAGATTGGTGAGCATTACTCTCAGCTGTTGTACTGATCTAGCAATGAGTATGATGTCGTCTGCAAAGCGTAAGTGATTTAAATAAGTACCTGCCACACATATACCAAACTTTTTCCATTTGAATTGTCTGAAAATTCCTTCTAAAGCAGCATTGAAGAGCATTGGTGAGAGTGGGTCTCCCTGCTTGACTCCCTTCTGGATGAAGAAACTCTCTCCTGGATTATCAAACAATAATCTAGCTGTACTACCTTTGTAAAAATCTTGAATGATATTGATATAGGCTGTTGGAACCAACTGTTTTTGGAGTGCCATGAACAGAAAATGGTGTTCCAGGGAGTCGAATGCTTTCCTGTAGTCCACAAACGCCAAATACACACCAATCTGGAATTCTTCACATTTTTGGATAAGCTGGTTGATGCTCTGAAGATGGTCCAAAGTTGAAAATCCACTACGAAATCCTGCTTGTTCCACTGGTTGCTGTTGATTTAGTATTGGCTGTAAGCGAATTTGCAATGTTTTCATAAATAATTTTCCAAAGCAAGAAGCAATACTTATTGGTCGATAGTTGTTTATGTCAAACATATCACCTTTCTTGAACAACAGTATCATATCTGCTTCCTTCCACTGCGAGGGTACAATCTGTTCAGAGAGAATCCAATTGAAAAGTGTCAGAAGAGTATTCCTGGACATCACATGAAGTGTTTTCAACATCTCATTGGTAATTTTATCCTTCCCAGCCATTGTATTTTTCCTCAGTGTTTTAGATGCGGCTTCTAATTCATTTATAGACAATGGAAGCATTTCATGGGCATCGTTTTCATGTTCACGAGTGAGTAGCTCTCTTCTCTTGATGTTACTTCCATACAACTCCTTGTAGAAGCTAGTAGCTTGTCTAACTATGCCTAGCCTACTTCTCTCTATCTTGCCTCTTTTGTCCCTCACCCCTATTTTCCATTCTGTACTGTCAAAAAGTTGTAATTTTAGTTTCTTCATGGATCCGTTGTTGTCCAGAACAGTTTTGATCAAGTTGTCTTCATAAGCCTTGAGGTCCTTTCGTATATGGTATTTCACTAGCTTACACATTATATTGTACTCAATTTTATCATTAACGCTTTTATTTCTTTTCTTCTTCAATGCTTCTCTTTCTACAATCAATCTTTTTGTTTTCTCTGAAATTTTCTTTCTTTTCAATTTCGTTTCCGACTCAAACATTCCTTTAAGTATTAGTTCCAATTGATTGTAACTTTGTTGCAAGGTGACTTCTTGTTGTTCACTCCAATGTTGCAGTTTTGTTTCAAATTGATGCGCCTCATTAGATTTGAATTTGATTGATCTTGACACCTGATGATTCAATGAAGCTCTTGGTCTCCTCCTAAAATACTGTTTTGACAACTCGACTTTAACTAGCCTATGATCAGTACTGAATTGTAGACTCCCTGATATTTCCAGTTGTTTTATCATTCCTTTATTATGGGCTAGAACATAGTCTATCTCGTTCTTAACAAGCTGATTTGGCGAAATCCACGTCCATTTCTTTCCCTTCCTTTTTTTAAAGAACGTGTTGATTATTCTCATTCCCTGTTCATGACAAAAATCAACTAATCTCTGACCTGCTTCATTTCTCACACCATACCCATACTTTCCTACTACGAGCTTTTCATCGGCCTCTTGACAACCAACTTGACTGTTAAAATCACCCATGATCAAATTCATATCTTTCCAATTAGTCTTTCCCTTCCTTATAGCATTGGACAAGGAATCATAGAATAACTCTCTTTCTGCTTCTTCAGCTAATGATGTAGGAGCATAAACTTGGAAAACGTTTAATACTCCTCTGCCAACTCTCAATTTGAGCAGAGCTATTCTCTCAGATATTCCATTGAATTCTACAATTTTCGGTTTCAGATACTCTTTCACCATAAAGCCAACGCCTCTTTGACCTTGAGTTATTCCAAAATGATAGAAGATAAATCCGCTTCTTCTATGGATAATTCTTTCCGTGTTTCTCCGCACTTCAGCCAATCCAAGAATGTCGATGTTTGCTTCAGCTAGAGCTTCTTCTAATTCTACAAGCCTCTCTTCAGTTCGTAGTGTCCTAACATTAAGTGAGCCTATTATCAAACGTGGGGGGTTATGGTCATAATTCCCCTCGATGACCAGTCTTTCTGGGGAATTGGTAGACAAACATATTTTATCGTATAAAGTCTAACAATTATTTTGGCGCAAAAATGGTCACTGAGACGCCTCTAGCCAAAACTAGGGCCTGTTTCATAAAACTTACAAGAACTTATAATACAAGAACAGCTAATTTTACTGCCTAGGAGCATGTAATATGAGTGAATTTTATTAGTAATTATCCTGTATTATAAGACTTTTAAATTCTATTACACTTTTGCATATTTAATTGTAGATGTGATAAATCTATAAGAAGATACTTATAGAGAGATGGGAGATGGGAAATATAAAGATATTAAGAGATGGGAAAATAATTGTTATAAAAAACATAAATCGTGCCTTCAAACGCTCTGAAATCTATATCTCTAATATCAGAAAAAAATTAGAAGAAAAAACATGTCTTATTAATAATAATAATACTAATTAATAAAACAGAATTTCAAAAAGTATGAAATTTTAGCAAAACCAATACTCTAGAGCATAAACAAACCTTCCAAATGAGATACTGATTGCAATTTTAAGATTTTCAGATTAGATGAGTTATATGGATCAGAATTAACATGGGCGCAATCCAGCCGACCTTGAAAAGTAGCCGAGCCGGACTCGGGAAGTTCACAACACGTTAGTGGTGATTTTCTTCCGAGCTTTACTCGCCGAGCCAAACTCGCGAGTCTTACTCGCGAGCCAGACTCGCTAGTGTGTGGGCCCCTTAACTCTCCCAGCAACATCATTGGTCATCCTCCACCCTAGACTGACCCTGTAGTTATGCTACTACTGATGTAACAATACACATTAAAAGAAGGTTATTAAAATTTGTGTTTTGTAATTTTTATACTTTCTAGGTTAAGTACCTCATAATGTAATTATTTTTCGAATAAATCTCTATTGTTCATTGAACAATAGTTTTATAGCAGACAATAGATAGTCAAGAGTCCCATATTTTTGGATCAAGGATTTAGGGTGAACAATGATTGTGTTATCTGGGTGAATGTGAAGCAGGGCTAAAAGGGAAGAATGGTTGTCCCTGGAAACAAGAACTCTGCCCAATGATAAATTTAAAAAGTGGACGAAGGGATTTTTTAGAAATGATTTTTCTGTGTGAAATCTAGTCAGCTCCCAGGAATCATATTATCTATTCATAGAATATCATCTTTCAATTCAATTGATAGCTGCTGTCTTAACCAATAACATAATTTTTTTTAGTTAAGTTCATATTATGAACATTTCATTGTGATGCTCCCATTTAATGTTTATGTGAGATATAAACATTAAATTATGCATTGAACTTGAATTTTTTGCTACATTGATTGCTCTATTTACACTCAGAAATTAACTTGTATTCTATTTACACCCATTAGTTAAAGTTTCTGGTTTTTTTGGCAGAATAGGACGTTGTAAAGGCATTTAATCATGAATAATTTTGTATTAACAGTGTAATATTATATCATTACAGGCAATAGGTGAACAATTACATTTGGAAAGTTGGTTTCATTTCACCTTGAATTGCTTCAAATTCACGATTATATGCTTCATTTTACACCCCGGACCACCAACATCCTGGTGCCTGGTGATACATACCCACTCAGATATTCCCCCCCACCCAAAAGAAAATCTGCTGCTCGATCCACTCCTGTGTTTGTAAGCAATCAACATTGCAGACGCTATCAGTGTTGCATCTGCCTCCGTTGTTCTTAGGTTCTCATTCTCGCAAGCCCGAGGAGTCCCTTACAATGTCTAGGTAAAAGAGTCTTATGGTTACTACCGCCTTTTATCGAAATGTGGAATAATTATATTACCTGAAGTAAAAATTGGTTTTAAAGAACGTTAGAGGTCGGGAATTTTGGAAATGTGGTCGGGAAAAGTCGGGAATTTTGCAATTAGGAACTAGTAGACACCCTGTGCAAATAGGCACTATTTAGCCTGTTTAGAAAAATTACAATATTTTTGTTTATTTTTTATCAAACTGGCAATAAATTCTATTCTATAATCTATTGGAAACTTTCATGATAGTGATAGCCAAGTGCCTTAGCAGGTATCTCTTAAATCAGAGATAAGCTACGAAACTCCTGGGCGCTCTTTGTATGGGTGACCGATTAGATTGGCAAGCAAAAAAGAATTTGTTCTCTGCTATAAAATCACTTCCCGGTGATTCGCAACCCACCTAAAACTGTAGGTCCAACTCATAAATTACCATCAGCAAATTCATTACCCACGCACAGGTCTCAGACATGTGTGGGCTTCAACCTCTGAAAAAAATTCTTATAATAATATAAGAATTAATAATAATTATTATTAATCTTATTACACAAATACTAATAATATTAGTTTGCTGTGAACTTGTTAATTAGTTTGTTATGTGGGGCCTAATGCATGGATGGACTAGTAAAACTAGTCTACTTTACAAATCTAAAATTGCCAACTTACTAGTCCAGAACTTCCTATTGCACCAAAACAGCTTTTATTCGTATCATTATTTTTTAAAGTAGTTTTATTCCTGTGACATTTTGCAAATCACTAGTCAGAGCTGATCAACTTTTAGATTAAGAATGCTATTTGACAGAATTGTGCAGCCCAAATGTTATTCAAATAATACCTAACATGAAAACGTTTGTAAGCTGCCAGCTTGGATTAGTATTACTAGGTTGTATTTTCTCATGCAACATGAGAAGCTTGATGTGTAATTTTCCAACAGTGACCCGAAAAAGTGCCTATTTTTGCACTAACTGTAGCACGCAAAATAGTCTATTCCTGTACCAGTGCGGGAAAGTACTTTTCCGCACTCCAGATTTGCAACCTAACAACACAAAATAGTCAGCATGTAATACGCAGGTTCTGTGTTCAAAAATAGGTTGGTTACTCTGGTTCAGCTACGAAATACAGTAAACTGTAGTTGTTGTTGTTGAAATCGATTTGATTCGAAGATAGGTTATTTGAGGAATTGTCAAGTTATGTATGTCCTGTTTTGTTCTGTTTTAATTACTTTATACGTTACTGTAGGAAAAATTTAATATGTAATTCGAGCTCAAAGTATTGTTTCTGCACTCAAGAAACAGTTTCTCTCGGTGCAGGAAAACTCCACTTTGCACTCTAGTTACACAAATAGCTATTGTTCAAAAACAAAGTGGATATTTTTCAAAAACAAAGAGGTATATCTTACCGGGGGCATGTGAAATAAATGTGCTTCTCGTCGCTCATCGAGTGCTCCATTTATTGGCCTTATGTGATCGTTGCCTATATCATAGGCCCCAGTGCCTTTCTATTTTTTACTTCTAAATATCCTTGAAATGCAAGCAAATTTCGAAAATCCTTAAGCCGCGTCTCCACCAACCGAACATGCTCGGCGAACAGTGTTCGCTGGAATTATCTGATGTCACCGAACATTGTTTGGTGTTGGTTTGGTGTGGACGCCTTCTCGAACATTATGATCGGTGTGGTGGGGTTAGTGGCGTGGCTTACGTGAAGATAGGTCTCAGGACTGATCAATGACATCATCTCATCTGGGGCTAATGTTCAAAATCATGTGGTAGAGTTGATGAGCTGAGCAATACTTTATTCCCATTTTCAATAAATTATTGAGCGCAAGTTCACAAAAAATAAATCATAAATCAATGTACTGCAATAAGAGTTCCAAGAAAGAGGAGAATATTGAATTTTGCTAGAAACTTCAGAACCGATTCATAGTATTTCAACATCAACAAAAGAATTGAGTGCGGAATACAATCAAATGCTCTTGATAAATCACACAGCAATTAGACTCTGATCTCAAAAGAATGAAGGATATTCTCAACCAGTGCTTCCACAGCCAGATTTGCTTCTCCTGAACCCAAACTGGGCAGGCACCATATCATTGTGCATCTCAAGGTAGTCATACAATTGAGCAAACATGGTAAACACAAATATTTTAGCTATTACAGGAATAATAGTTATAGATATAGCTAGAATTATCACTTTTTGAACCCTTCTTGTAAACTGGCACACCTCGAAAAATCTTAACAGGCCAGGGAATATGCCCTCTGACAAACATGCATTAAGCTGGGCATTCACGTTCCAACTTGCAGTACTGCTAGATGGATAGTCGACTCCACTCACGCTCCTACTTGCAATCCAACTTTATTCCTAGTCAGCTGTGAGCATCGCTCTCGAGCCGAAAAATGTTACCGATGTTACCCGAACTTGCCCGAAGGTCAAGGACTGACTGAGATAAGTTGGACGATTTTGATCCGACTCCCCCACACACGCTCCAACACTGTCGACATTCATAAGTCGTCCATCGACAAACAATTCCAACAAGCCCATTCACGGTCCACTTTCGGATCCAACCTTGGAGGTTGGACTGCAAGTTTTTTTTTTTTTTTTTTTTTTAGGATGAAGCCCACAAAGGTCTGAGACCTGTGCGTGGATGATGGTGATTGATGAGTTGGACCTACAGTTTTAGGTGGGTTGCGAACCACCGGGAAGTGATTTTACAGCAGAGAACAGTGTCTTTTTTGCTGGCCAATCTAATCGGTCACCGTTACGAACAGGACCTACGAGAACGCAGCTTATCTCTCTGATTGAACAGATACCTGCTACGGCTCGCGGCTATCACTTCCCTTTTGTGGTACTGCAAATCGGAACGTGAATGCCCAGCTTTAGTTAGAAAGGCAAGCAAGGGAGCAATGGTATGGATTACATGGTTTATATAATTGAGTGTCAAGCTATAAATATCTGTGCTGTTGGAATTTTTGAAATTTACAACACTACAGTATTAATTACATCAGAGGTGCTTACCGGACTCCCAACTGACCCAAGACGTCATAGGGAGCAGAAGAGCAGGGTTCAGAGGTTCTTCACTTGAATTAGTTGGTAAGTCATCAACGATTTTCCTCACAAATCAATAAAATACAGTAGTTATGAAAATCATCAGCTGATGCAAAGGACACAGTACTCGAGGAATAGGATGAGCTATGATCTTGAGATGCGCAGTGGTAAAAGTGCTTGTGATCTCAGTCTCTCTTTGTCTCTCCGTAGGCAGTTGCTTCTGCTCTCGCGCAACTCACAGCTCATCCTATACCTCCCGTACCGTACAATAATTAACCTGAAATTTTTGATTGTTGACAATCGTTTTTGGGTTTGAAATCAAATTCAAACTAAATTTGAAATGTTTAAAACAGCTGATGTGATGTAAGAGTTCGATAATGCTTGGGATCTCGATTGAAATTGGAGAAAACTAAATTGGGAAAATACTTGGTTGTAATTGGTCTAGAGCCTGTAGAAAAGTGTTACATCACAAGAGTTCAAAGAGATAGTGTTATAATTGGTTCATTATTCAACGGCTTTGTTGGATCAGCTGTTATATATTTTCAACTGTAATAACTACTTTCTGTTGTGGTGTTATCTTGGTTGAGTTTACGGATATTAAATCTTCATTGAAATTGTTGGCCATTTAATTTATTTGTTGTTTTTGAAGGAGGAAGCCCACATGGGTCTGATACCTGTGAGTAGGTAATGAGTTGGATGATTGGGTTGGTGAGTTGGACCTACATTTTTAGGTGGATTCCGATCCACCGAGAAGTGATTTTACAGAAGAGAACAATTTTTTTTAATGGCCAATCCAATCGGCCATCCTCACAGAGAATGCCTAGGAGAGCGTTGCTTATCTAATCTGATTGAACAGTTACCTGCTACGGCTCACGGATATCAGTTCCCCATGAAACATTTTCGAACGTATGCTTAATAAGAATTGATGACGTACTGTTTGATTGCTGTAATTCTTGGCTGAATTATTTTAATTAATTTTCATAAATTTTAGAGATAGTCTCTAGTCTCTTTAGAGATAGTTTCGGTTAGCTTTTGGGGGAAACATGTTTTTCCCAACAAATTGCCTGAAAATCATCAATTTTATCACGTAGAGATACAATCTGACAGATATCCTGTATTTAACTTTATCTATCTCTTGTTGAAAATATCGACTTCTCTCTTCTCAACTCTCTCCTCTCTTCAAAATATCTCTTCTGTCACTAAGCGACAGTTTATCTGTGAACATTTATAAAGTTTATATACGTTTCTAATTTTAATTATTCATTTTTTTGTAGAGAAAGGCCGAATAAGATTGTGCTATCAGACTCTGATATCGTTGAAATCAGCGAGTCCGATAGCTCAAGCTCAGTGGAAATCGTTCCCAAGGGGAAGAAGAGGAAGCATTCATCTGATAACTCGGACAGCTCTGAAGATGTCAAGAAAAAGAAAAAGTATGTAATCTACTTTACTTGAATCTTTTATTGAAGTTACAAGCTGAAATTTCAAGTATTTTAAATATTATATGTTGTATTCACATTGATTGTATTTTAGTTGAATGAATAAATAAATATTAGAGAGATTGTGCAAATCTGTGCTAAAAATCAGTTTTTGCTAAAAACTACAATAATCAGTTTCAAGCCACTTTTACACATGCTCGGCTACAAAAAATAAACATGGCCGTTCCCTTTTTTCTCTTATTGGGGGAAATAGAAAACGTTTTGACATGTTTTTCGAAGCTATTAGAGTTTTCTTTTTGTTGAATGCTAATTTTGTCAAGTTTACATTTTATCTCTTTTGTAGTTCTTTCATCCCAGGTAATTTTACTTCTCAAATAATTGAAATTTTTCACGTGTTGAAGGGGATCTCCCCTATATTATATCTAATCAGTCATATATGCGTTAAATGCAGCACAAAGCTACATCACACTCTCTCTCTAATACGGGTACGGTCAAGTGTTGATGAGAAGGATATTCTTGAATATCCTCTTCCAAGAATGGACATTTATATGTTCAAACTTCGCCGTTTCATGTAGATACATCACAATCATATTATCGTTATCAAATTGTGTCTTATATTCATATCGTTGAATAATTCTTTAGTTTAGATTTGTGAAATTCATAGAACAATAATTATAGTACTTATATATTTGTTAACTATCATAATCTAGAATCTAAGACTGTGCATTTTGTAATCTACATGAATAAAGTAAATAATCTAATCTAATCTAATCATACAAACACGTGTAGTTGGAAATTGAGGCTTAAGTGTTCGCTTTTAACAATGGAGACTGTGCATATTAATGGACAATGAATCAATTGTAGTGTATTCCGTTTAATCCAAATCTGTGTAGTTGAAAGCGGATGCTTAAGCACGTAAACTAATTCTTAGTTGTAGGAAAATGAATGTTTTTTATGTCTACCTGTACTTTTCATCCAACTGCAATGAAACTTAGGGGAATGTTTTGACACATGCCTACAAAATATTACTGTGTTGAAAATGTTGGCGGCTCTGGTAGCACAGTTGGTTGGAGCGCTTGTCTGCGATAAGATAAGGGGCTCTGGCTGGCTTCGTTTCCTACAGCCTTGGGTTCGAATCTCATTCAGCCATGGATGTTTCTCATCATTCACCCATTCACCTCATTACCCATGCACAAGTCTTCAGACTCATGTGGGCATCATCAGCAATAAAATATTATGTTTATGAGGTTCCAAATTGACAAAATTGTTTGTAGGGAGCCACAATCAAGGTGATATTTATGATTTTATTCAAATGTCAGATCAAGTGATCGGATATATTCGTCACATTGATATCCGCCCCTGAAATAGAATAAAGTGAATCTGGCATTGTGAATGGAATTACTAGAATATCTATTCTAGATTTTAGATAAAATTGACAAGAGACTAAGAATCTCGCTATAATGCATGTTATGCTTCACTACGCCTATGCTAAAAAAATAAATATGAGAATTTAAACTATTCACTGCATCATAACGTGAGATTTTAAATAAATAATTTTGTGTAATATGCTAATCAGCTTACTAAGGCGGTTGAAATTTAAAATCTCGTAAAAAACCTGAGATCACCCAAAAAAATTCGCAGGGCGCTAGGGTGGTCCAGGGTTTGGAAATTTGATCTATTTACTGCATCACATTGTGTGATAACTCAGCTTGAGAATGTGGCTCACATCCACTCTCATATTTTTGTCGGCTCAAATCCTTACACCAAACATTCATTTTTAAATTCCTGGATTTCTTGTTCCATGACGAACTGCGTTGTTAATATTAACGTTTCAAGTGAATTCAACGTCTTAAAGTCAAATTTTTATTAAGAATAAGTAGTATTTTACTTACTCTGTAAGGCCTTGAAGATGGGTTTCAACAACTCGAAAACGTTCGGCCTACAGATTAAGTAAAATACTACTTATTCTTAATAAAAGTTTGACTGCAAGTCGTTGAATTCACTTGAAAAGTTGATATTCATTTTTAGTTATAAAGATCGAGAATAATGATTATAAACCAAGTATTATACTTGAAATTGCGTTGCAAAGTGCGGGTAAGTTTCTAGTGTGAAAATAAAACTTTATAAAAATTTCAGAAAAAAGAGGAAACGTATCGTTAACGGTGGTTCATCCAGCGAAAGTGATGACGACGAAGAGAAAGGAGATGATGATGAGCTCAATGATTCGAACACAAGTCCGGTAAGGCATTTTTATTGTACTAATAGGTAGCCCGATTCAATTGAATCTGGATTTCTGAGAATGTGTAAAAACCTATCTACCAATTAAATTTGATATTCTTTTTTATCTTATCCGTTTTCTTCTTCTTCTCCTTCTCCTCCTCGCCCATCTTCTTATTTTTCTTATACTTCTTCTTTCATCTTATTTTACTCCACCTTACTCTTCATCAGCCTCTTATTCTTTCTCTTCTTCCTCTTTCTCCTCCTACTTACTTACCTTATTCTTCTTTTTTCTCCTTCTTTTCTTTTTTTCATTTCGCTTCTCATTCTTCTACCTCTCCTCTTTCAATCGCGTTAGAGTATCGATGACAGATAACACCTGGTAGCTGTTTATTATATAGGTATATATAACAAGCAAAATTGAAAAATTACACCAGAAAAACATCAGATTCCTGGAGAAATAGAAGACAAAACGTGTTTACACAGATGAAGAGAGACAAAGGAGGGCCCAAAATATGAGACACATCTGGGCAAGAAGAAGAATTTCCAGAAATTGATTGAGTGGTCCAATGTGGCCATAAAAAAATAAAATAGGTATATATATATATATATATATATATATATATATATATATATATATATATATATATATATATTATAGGTTGCACGATTCAATTGAATCTGAATCCCTAAGAATATTTAATAACCCATCTAAATTTAATTTAATAGTATCTTTTTTCTTATGCTTAAACTTCTAAGGGAAGCTTATAAAATCTGTTCTTATCACGCGTCTAGGGTATTGGCTATGTGTTTTTGAGTAACGGTGATGAATGAGTGAGTCGGTAGTATTTGGTTTCTATTTAGATGGATGAAAATGATAATTTAAGAAATTATTTCTCACAGTTATGTGGTTTTTACGTATTAATATTATTGACCAAACGAAGAGAGGTCTCTGTTTTAAGTCGACCGTTTTGCATTTGTCTGTCTGTAACGCATTTATGGTCAAACGAGTGGACCAAATTCAATGAGATTTTCATGGATCTTCCTTTAAGGATGCCGGGCGATGTATGTGTAGGATTTTCGAAATTTGCTCCCATTTAAAGGGCATTTAAAAGGGAAAGGCTCTTAGGCCGCCCTTTATAGGAAACATGATTTTTAAAATGAGCTTCTCCATCATATGCAAGTGGAATCAGATTTTAAAATAGCCCTCGGGCCCTCTTATTCGTCGGGTTGAGTCTTCATATGAATTAAGTTACCATTCATAAGAATAACGTAGTCTTCATATGAATTAAGTTACCATTCATAAGAATAACGTAGTCTTCATATGAATTAAGTTATCATTCATAAGAATAACGTAGTCTTCATATGAATTAAGTTATCATTCATAAGAATAACGTAGTCTTCATATGAATTAAGTTACCATTCATAAGAATAACGTTGTCTTCATATGAATTAAGTTACCATTCATAAGAATAACGTTGTCTTCATATGAATTAAGTTACCATTCATAAGAATAACGTTGTCTTCATATGAATTAAGTTACCATTCATAAGAATAACGTTGTCTTCATATGAATTAAGTTACCATTCATAAGAATAACGTTGTCTTCATATGAATTAAGTTACCATTCATAAGAATAACGTTGTCTTCATATGAATTAAGTTACCATTCATAAGAATAACGTTGTCTTCATATGAATTAAGTTACCATTCATAAGAATAACGTTGTCTTCGTATGAATTAAGTTACCATTCATAAGAATAACGTTGTCTTCATATGAATTAAGTTATCATTCATAAGAATAATGTTGTCTTCATATGAATTAAGTTACCATTCATAAGAATAACGTTGTCTTCATATGAATTAAGTTACCATTCATAAGAATAACGTTGTCTTCATATGAATTAAGTTACCATTCATAAGAATAACGTTGTCTTCATATGAATTAAGTTACCATTCATAAGAATAACGTTGTCTTCATATGAATTAAGTTACCATTCATAAGAATAACGTTGTCTTCATATGAATTAAGTTACCATTCATAAGAATAACGTTGTCTTCATATGAATTAAGTTACCATTCATAAGAATAACGTTGTCTTCATATGAATTAAGTTACCATTCATAAGAATAACGTAGTCTTCATATGAATTAAGTTACCATTCATAAGAATAACGTTGTCTTCATATGAATTAAGTTACCATTCATAAGAATAACGTATTTGTTTGAGAGAGACAAACCGTTTTTAATATTTCAATCAAGTATAATAAATAACAAGTGATCACTAAATAAATGATAATAAATGATAATTCTACCAATTTAATCAATATTGTCATATAAATTCATTCAGCAAACATATGAATCGAGAATCAGCTGTGTGGAAAATAGAAACACAGCCTTGGTGATAAAAACTGAGTTACTTTTGTGGAAGACAGACATTAGATAGAATTGAATGAAGAGTTAGGTCTGATGATTGTGTTTAATTTTGCGATTGTGATTATCATTGAGTACATCGAGTATGTTTTTTTGTGTGCAAGCACTCTTACTCTTGGGCTTTAGCTCTACTGTTCAAAAAACTGCTAGTTTAGTTGTAAAATGAATGATTTTACAAATGTATTTATATCTTATACAGGGCAAGGGCAGACGTAACATTAAAAAAATAATGAAAGATAGAGATGTGGCCGAAGCGACTCGTTCAGCAGCCAAAGACGAAGAAGAAAGGAGACAGAGAATTTTGGAACGTCAAAAGTTGGTAAGTAATTTCTTTTATAATACAGTAATGTTGATAACACCGCAATATACGGCTGTTTCAAATAGAGCTACCAATATTTTGCGGGCTTGTTGTACAAACTAAAATAACAAAATATGTTCAGATAAACATAGAAAGGTCAGAAAATGCTTCGTTACAGAGTTAAAGATGGCGGAAGTTAACAGCTAGCCGCACAATTATTTATTCTGAAATTTGTAGAGACATTTCACATGTAATTTGGACAGGTTCTGTGTAAAATCAGCTGAAAATCGAATAAAACAAGTCGGTAGCCATAGTAGTAATTTTTGGGATATTCAACAAAATATGATTGAATGAAATGTTTATTTATTATTATTTTTTCTTTTTTGAGGATGAAGCCCACATGGGTCTGAGACCTGTGCGTGGGTAATGAGTTGGATGATGGTGGTTGATGAGTTGGACCTACAGTTTTAGGTGGGTTCCGAACCACCGGGAAGTGATTATTGGTTATAAAAACGATGAAACAAGATGTATTAAAAAATTTAGATAAATTCTTATACTAATAAAAGTTGGCATCCCGATGTTACAAAGAACATGTGTGGAATGATACACATAAAAGCTCCATAAGGGCTGGAAATGATAACAGCAAACAGTTCATAGTATTAATGGATAATAAGACATGAACCACATTTATTGAAAATAGTGAAATACTGTACAATAAATGTGGTTGTGACACCTTAATGTCTTATTATTCAATATGGATAATATCTTCCACAATATTACCTTCGCTACTACAAAGCAAATTCATGGTATTATTATCAAAACAGAAATAGACAATGACAATAGAAATTAACACTATAATATATTACTCATCAATCACCATCATCCATCTAATTATCCACGCACAGGTTACAGACCTTTGTGGGCGTCATGTCCTCCTCCATCAGTTTCATCCTTCAAAAACATTATTTTTGTTATTGGAATATCCTTTGTTAGTTGAAAGTACGCAAAACGTAAAACAGCTGATTTCTGCATTATTTTACTTTGTCGCACGCCAGATGTGGGAAATGTTAAACGTGTAAGACATGCTGAAAGCATCTTTTTGTTACACTTGATAGAAAGTAGTACTTAAAAAAAAAAAATAAAAGACATGAACATTATAATTATAGAGTTTTCACTGCTGTTCTAGCTTACACACACAGAGATAATATAAAAGATAATTAAATAAAAAAATATAATACACAATGAAAGATGATGTACACAAAAAAAGTGGTTAAAAAAACACTTATTTAACACACGCTGTTTAGAAAATTATTGTTAATTATGCCAGTTACAAACTGTTCTCTGCTGTAAAATCACTTTCCGGTGGTTCGGAACCCACCTAAACCTGTAGGTCCAACTCATCAATCACCTTCATCCAACTGATTACCCACGCACAGGTCTCAGACCTATGTGGGCTTCATCGTCAGAACAAAACAATGATGAAAACTAGTATACTCAATTAGAATACTGTAGCACTTTAATATAACGAATTTTCAAATCCTCCACATATGAACTTTTACTGTCGTTTGCTAAGCTAAATATCCTGTCATTAACAAACACCTCTCCAGAATGAATCTTTTATGATCGATTTCGTTATATAGAAGCGCTTGTCTGTGATAAGATAAGGCTCTGGCTGGCTTCATTTTCTGCAGCCTTGGGTTCGAATCTCATTCAGCCATGGGTGTTTCTCATCATTCGCCCATTCGCCTTATTACACACGCACAAGTCTCCAGACTTACGGTATGTGGGCATCATCCATAATAAATAAAAAAAATCATTAGTTTTCAAATAAATACTATTATTTTGTATATTATTAATCGAATGTTTTTTTTTTTAATTATTTTAGTACAATGCTGTGTATGAAGCTGTTGAGGAGAACGCAACCAAAAAAGTGGACAAACTTGTTTTAGATTTCGATGTAGAGACAAAGAAGCCAATCATAGAAGTTGACAAGGGGCTTGTCGCCAAGATGAAACCACATCAGGTGAGCATGTGTTGGCAGTTATTGACCAAACAAAGCGAGGTATCCGTTTCAATTCGGTCGTTTTACATTTTTTGTCTGTTTGTAACACATTCTCAGATAAACGCTTGGACCAAATTCATTGAAATTGTGCATTGATGTTCCTTTTAGAAATGCGTAGCGATGCATGTGTAGGGATTATCAAAATTTGCTCGCATTCAAAGGATATTTAAAAGGAAAGGCCACTCAGACGTCTCAGTTTTAAGTGGACCGTTTTATATTTGTGTGTTTGTAAAACAGTCTCAGATAAACGCTTGGACCAAATTCATTGAAATTGTGCTTTGATGTTCCTTTTAAGAATGCACAGCCATGTATGTGTAGGGATTTTCAAAATGTTGCTCGCATTCAAATGATATTTAAAAGGAAAGGCACTCAGGTATAGAGAAAATATTATTTAAGATGGGCTATTCCATCACAGACATGTAAACAACTGAAATGAATATTCTTTGACTTCTTTATTTTGGCTCTTAAATCTAAACAAAATTCAAAATTATGTCTACTTTCTCGGTAGACTGTTAGTGCTACGTTTTTAAATTGAGCTACTAAATTGATATTTTTATTTTGGAAAGAATCATTAGTTGTATTGAAAGTGAAATTCTTAGTACAACTTGGACATAACCTAAACTTTGGATTTTTCGTTTAAAAATGTGTAACGAAAGCAGTAGTGGGCTATGCCTGTTGTATCTTTACTTGGTTGTGTATTGTGTTATAAATAAATGTATGAAGAATATGGGATAGCAACAGATTTAAAGATAGTACATCTACAGCTCTCACGTCCTTAATTATTAATCTGATCGAGCATCCATCTACGTTTAGTTATTACTCATAACAATAACAGTTTTGTATAAGAGAAACCAAATAGCTTCCAATAATAATAATATCGTGTGACCTGGCTGGCTCAGGTCTGGTGTCAGAGTTATCAGGTCGCACCTGAATAAGTTCAGGGCCTCTGACGTGACTTAACGACTGTTTTTAGGCAGCCGGGACCGACAGCTTAACGTGTCCTCCGAAACCCGGGAGTGGCCCGAGGTAAAATCTTTCGGTCAGAACTGGGATCGAACCCGGGACCTTTGGGCTTCCAATTGAGTGAAATAACGCATCATTACTGAGTAAATAAAAGTTATATGGACTATTGATTATTCTATGGAATTGATTCATCAGAAATGTGAAAGTACAGTGACTTTTATAGACTATAATCACCCGGTGGTTTGGAACCCACCTAAAATATTAGGTCCATAATGTTCCCCACAACATGGCTCAAATGGTGAGGTGGAACTACCTATAAGGGTCTCTCCACCAATAAAATCCGTAAGCCTATTATTATTATTATTGGCAGAACTCCCGAAGAGGAAGACGCTAAGTTATGTATGACTCGTGATGTAGGCCTACGATATTTCATTTATTGGGTTTATTCTTCTTTTCTGCCCTGTACTCTTTCATTCTTTGTGAAAATTTTTGCTTTCTTTCTTCAATCCATCGTGGTCAGTACTGTTTTGGGCGCAACTCTGAGAGGATTTCCCACTTATCTACTTTTTTTCTGAAAATCTCTGTTCATTTTTTAAATATCTATGTTTTATTGAACTTTTTTTTATTAAAGTTTCATTTTTTGATGATTCGTTACAGGCAAAAGGCGTCAAGTTCATGTGGGATGCGTGTTATGAATCGGTAGAGCGGATTAAAACCAGCAAAGGATGTGGATGTATTCTCGCCCACTGCATGGGACTTGGAAAAACCTTTCAGGTATCTGAATTAGTTGATTTTATTCCGATTAAATTCATCAAACTAGCTTGCTCTGCATCTACATTCTTCGCAAACCTTATGCTGAGCTCACACGCTCAATTTCTTCAAACATTAGCTCGTACAAGGCTGTAGCACACGAACGTATTCCACATGTTTTTTTTGCACTTGGCTGGTCATCAATACATATTAAATGCTATCATTTGCAGTTCATTAAGTCGCGCATATCCAAATAATTGAGTCTGTAAATAGTAGGTTTTTTATATTAGTTCTAATGTGTACCGCAAGATAGCACTACTGGTGATATAAACAACAGATTTTAAGCCCATTATTGTGTGTACAGGTTACAACAGGTCTGCAGTATTGTTTAGATTACGATATGGTAAACATGTCGTTTTCCCAAGAGCAACGAGTGTTCCTTCTTGAACAGTATTTTACCAGTATTTAACGCCTCCAGATTTTTTTCTGTGATTTTGAAGGAAGTGATTATAAGAATAGGCCATATACACTGAATGAACTGAAAATGAACATTACAACGGAGATTAACAATATTAGTGTAGGCGTACTCCACAAGTGTCAACAAACGTGGTAAAACGAATTCATGCGTGTATTGATAGACAAGGCAGACATTTTGAACATATGTCATAAGCCATAAAATGTTGGAAATAAGTATAAGTATGTTTAATAAGTATTTTGGTTTATAAAAGTTATAACAATAATAAATATATAATAAATAAAATGCATTACTTCACAACCTTTTTGATGTGCGCGACTTAATGAACACGCTGTATAATAATGGCTTTTCAATTATATTTACATCTATATGTAATGTTATTCATGAATAGGAATATTTTCAAACTTTTATATTGATTTAAAAATAATAGTAATGGCATTTTATACACAATAAATAGCTGAGCACCTTAAATTAATGTCGATTTTCAAGTTGATTGCTTGCGCCACGGCCATCTTTGCCATCATTATTTTAGTGAGTGCAACAAGTCTACAAAGTATTGGTCACTCTGTGAAACGTCCTGTATATTATGCTGAAAAAATGTTATCCTTTGATTTTTTATGTTTGAAATAGGTAATATCGTTGGTTCACACGTTACTGTCATACAAGAAACTAACCAAAGTTAGAAGGGTGTTGATTGTGTGTCCTTTCTCGACTGTACTCAACTGGTACCAAGAATTTGAGAAATGGCTCAAAGACGTTGAAGAAAATGATGATTTGAATGTCAACCATATTGCCAAGTATGTATTAGATAGTCTTGAATACTTTTTCTGCTAAATTTTACTTACAGTAATAGATAAAAGGCTTCATCAAGCACCTAATGTATTTGAAGTTCAATACCTGGAATATTGGTATTATTTTTTAATATCAACAGATTAAATTTCATTGTGGGATAGGCCATAAATTGAAATTTATTTTAAATTTCCAAAAATATCGTATATCTATGGTGTAGGGCAATTGTTTTACTCTTTCTCAGTTATTTTATTTGACTGGGTGAAGATATACTTTTTAAACATAAATAATTGTTGGAAATACTATACTGGTGAATTTAACACTTACCTATTTGTGTGATAGCTATTTCGTAATTTAATAATAATAATAATAATATATTTATTTTTTGCATGTACAATCACAGATAGTTTTGCAAACGTCATTACATAATGTGATTACAGATAAACGTCATCACAGTCATATCACAGATAAATGCATATAATTCATATCGTCTTTGGTCCTAAGTTATATAAATTTCATCACTTATTACATAAAAGATAAAGTTCAAAGTTCCAGATAGAAATTTGAGAACATATATTGAGTAATGCTTCCTCAGACACGGTACTGAATCAGGTTTTGAAAATTGGGGCCATGAGGGAGCATTACAACAGTTTTAGGCCCTTATTATACAGAGACACTTCAGCTAAATTACATCAGCTGAGCATCTGATCGTGCTCAACAATGTCAAAGTGCATGAGGACATTTACATGTTTCACACCGTCAGCTGATTTTGTAATCAAATTTACTCGGCTAGTGTAATTTATCCTTGATTGTGTTACGCGACTGAAGAGGTTATTTATAAGTTAATAAAGTTATAAGTAAGTAATAAGTTATAAGAGTAATAAAGTAAGTTATAAGTTAATAAAGACCTTAGCTGTGTCATTGAGGCTTAATTGAAATTTAAAATATGAAATATTTTTGTAATTTCCAGTTTTGGTTAGCAAGTGTTAACTCTGGCCATATAAACACTTACAGCCTTCAAAATGGGTGGTGTGAATTAAGTTGAGTAAGTGGACTCTGTTGAGTGACTGGAGTCAACTGTTGGTCTGTTGAGTCGACGGGAGTCCGATAGGAAGGCGTGAGAAACAACTGTTATTGACTCGAATTTTTATTCACACCAAATAACAAGAATCTTGAGCACCGAATCAAAAATGTGAGTTAAATTTTTATTGCTGATGATGCCCACATGAGTCCGAGTCTTGTGCGTGGGTAATGAGGTGAATGATTACATATAAATGCCGGACGGAGGAGTGGGATTCGAACCCACGACCGCTTTAAAGACAGCAAGTCAGCAAACTGAAGTTGTGACGCCCCAACCAATTGATCTAAGCGGCCCGTCAAATTAATTGAAATTCATTCAAATTAATTGAATGATATCAAAATATGTTTATTCATTATACTCAGCTGTTATTTATTTAGGGATTGCTCAAAGTTAAATAATTTACTTTCTGATTTCAGTGAAAAGGTGAACTATAGGCGGTCTTATCGGTTGAAGGATTGGTATGAAGAAGGAGGCGTCATGATCATGGGTTATGACATGTATCGTAATTTGACCAATGAGAAAAGTAAGACTTTCAAAAGCAAAATAAAGGAATCTTTTCAAACCACATTGGTGAAGCCAGGTACGTTTAGCCTATTACGCCCACACGGTTCACAAACTTATAAGTCTTGTTAATAACAATAAGCCGGTAGAACAGAGTATCCAATGACCCGACAAATTTACATAAAATAATGATTATATTATTATTACTACTACTGTATGACTTTTGGGGGGGGGGGGGGAGACCTTTACGGGAAGTTCCACCTCTCCGTTCAGCCATGTTATGGTTGCATTCATTTATTAACATAAAATAATATTATTATTATCAGTTGTGCTGATAGGCATATGCACCATTAATTTTCTTTAACTTCTATAGACGTCATAAGCTTCCCGATTCACAAAAATATGCACTTCGGCAATTTTTGTTTTTTCCTTTTTCTTGTTCAACAGATCTTATAATATATCATGCATAAGTATTTTCTTTCTGTATTTTTTTTCAATTTGACTTTAAAATAATTTAATAAGATATTTCAACACAATCAAAAATAAAAATGTCATTGCTTGCACTGTAAAAATAAAGTGGATAATTGGGCTAACCTTATCTTTTGTTCTTCTACATCTACTCCTTTTCCTTCTTCTCTTCATCCTCCTCCTCCTCCTCCTTTTCCTCTTCCTCCTCAAAAATATGCACATCGGCAGTTTTTGAAAAATAGATTTTGTTTTTTCACCCTTTTGTTCAACAGATCTTATGCGTCAGTATTTTTCTTTCTGTTTTTTTTTTTTTTTTTTTAATTTGTTTATTTAAAGTAATTTAAGAAAAGAGTACAACACAAAAATGAAAATGTAAACGCTTGCACTGTAAAAATAAAGTGGATAATTGGGCTAAGCAGCAACCTTCTCCTTCTCCTTTCTCTTCTTCTCTTCATCCTCCTACTCCTCCTCCTCTTCCTCCTTCTCCTACTCTTCCTCCTCTTCCTCCTTCTACTCCTCAAAATATGCACATCGGTAGTTTTTGAAAAAGAGTTTTTTTTTCTTCTTCTTGTTCAACAGATCTAATAATATATATCATGCATCAGTATTTTCTTTGTTTTTTTTTCAATTTGACTAAAATTTGACAATCAAAAATTAAAATGTCAACGCTTGCACTGTAAAAATAAAGTGAATAATGCTATTGTGCTAAGCAGCAACCTTCCCCTTCGTTCTTCTTCTTCATCTCCTTCTCTTTGCTATTCTCTTTCTTCTTCTCATCCTCCTACTCCTCCTCCTCTGTTCGTCTTCATATTTTTCCTTCTCCTCCTCCTCCTTCTTCTCCGCCTCCTCCACAGACAAACAACTGCGTAAATGCAGCATGATTGGAACTTCTAAAATTTTCCAATTTCCTCAATCTAAGAAAATTAGAACTATGTTCTTTAGGTTCTGTAGTTTGGAAGAAATAACACTTAAACCCTTTTCCTTTTTTCTGGGTAGTCATATTTTTGGGTAATTTTATTGGTTGATAATAAGCGTATGGCATTTAATGTTGAGGGGATCCTAACGGGTCGCCGTTGGAGCCATGTTATGGGAATCGTGGTGGACCTACTATTTTAGGTGGGTTCCGAACCTCCAGATTGATTCTCATTCAAAGATAATATTTATATTTCAGGACCTGACTTAGTAGTGTGCGATGAGGGCCATCTATTGAAGAATGAGGCGACCGCTCTATCGAAAGCCATGACTAAAATTCAAACTCTGAGAAGAATCGTTCTAACGGGAACACCCTTGCAAAACAACCTGGTCGAATGTGAGTTTGAACTTATACCTCTTTTTCAACTTATTTTACACTAGCATTTTACCCGGTCTCGCCCGGAAATCCAGTTTGGTGTTTTTCTTTCCTATTAGATAACTTATGATAGTGGTCACAAAATTACGAAATTGGGAAGGCTGAGTGAAATTACAGTGTTGCTAGCCACACAGTTTAGCTGTTTGAAAAAAGAAGCTAACAAAAAACATTTTTTGTTGCACTGAAAATGTGAACTTTTAGCATTTTTTTTAAAATAAGTATACTATCTTTTTTTATTGCGATGATGCTGCTAACATGAGTCCGGAGACTTGTGCCCCACGGCGGACATAGTTCGAAACGCGTCCGCCGTGACTCAAAAAAGTCAGTTCTGCACAGCAAGTTCCTATACATGAATATGTTTATTGAAGCTATTTTTACAATGGGAGTAATGATTCTCCACGTGCTCTAGACCAATAAGAACGCAGGATTTGTTCAAAACATGAATAGTTATAATGCAGTTCACGAAAAATGGATATTCACAATAATTCAATTTACAACTATTTTGATAGAGTGTGAATAAAATAAGTCGTTTTGACATCACTTTCTACCTATAATATCTTCTACTTTATGACGTAGTGGTATATAAAATATTTATTGTGAACTGTTTGCTTCTGCCTAGATCACTGCATGGTTAGTTTCATCAAACCGAACCTGCTTGGTACTAAGAAAGAGTTCACAAATCGATTTGTGAATCCAATCAATAACGGCCAGTTCGCTGATTCAACGGAGCGCGATTTTCGAATAATGAAAAGAAGAGCTCACGTACTGCACAAAATGCTTGACGGACTTGTTCAGGTAAGATCTGTCTTATCGGATTGCACAGTAAACCTTCATTAAAGCGAATTTGAGTTATACAGTACTCATATTGTAGACTATATTTCACGCCACGAAATTATTCGGCTCAAAGAATAAATTGCGGATAAGCATGCAAAATCTCTTCATTCTTTGGCTATGTTCCTGTTTCCTTTGCTGTGTCCATATTTTTACAGTTTTTCTATGTTGAATATATTTAATTTTTCTCTTCAATTGTTTATTATTATAATATTTAATTGTTGTGTAATTTTCGTCGGAATCATTCATTTTCCCTTCTCTTCTCCTCCCAAAACCTCTTCATTATTTGGCTATGTTCCTGTCTCCTTTGCTATGTCTATATTTTTCTATTTTTGAAAATTAAAAAAATTCTCTTTAATTGTTTATTATTAAAATTTTTAATTGTTAGGTATGCATTTTTCGTTGTAATCATTCATTTTCCCTTCTGTTCTTCTCCTCCCAATACCTCTTTATTCTTTGGCTATGTTCCTGTTTCCTTTGCTATGTCCATATTTTTGCCGGTTTTACTTTTGAAAAAATTCAATTTATCTCTTTAATTGTTTATTATTGTTATAGTTTCTAATTGTTGTCCATTTTATTTTTGTGAAGCGTCGCGACTACAACGTTCTCACTCCGTACCTGCCGCCTAAACAAGAGTACGTTCTATCGATACGTCTGACCGATTTGCAAGTTCAATTGTACAGAGAATTCCTCAAGGAGAAGGGCACAATCACAAAGGGCATAAAAGTGACACTGCTTGCCGATTTCCAGCAGCTGAGCCGCGTGTGGACACATCCTCTTACCCTCAAACGCCACTTCGAAAAACAATTGAAAAAGGTTAGTCAAGAATAAATAATTGGGAAAGTTCAGTCAAAATTATTTATCGTCCTGTGAAGTCCGCGATAAAATGAAATACATTCATTTTTCTTAAGAATACAGTATACAAGTGAGAGAAAAATGATAGACAAACTATGAATATACTCCTCACCTAGACACAGGTCTGTGTGTGAGGAGGATCGTTTTCATGATAGTTCATGTATTGTCTTATGGCATAATAACTTTTTAACATTATAACTTTTTAATTATTATGTTCAATGTTTGTAAATATGCTCCTGTTTTTTGAAAATTATATAGATCGCTGGATTTTTTACATAGAGCTGCTTGATATTGATAACGGGAAAGTCTTGGAATGAAATGTGTGTGGGATATCTACATTTTTTTCCAGTATTTTTTTCATGATAGCCTTCTGTGAGACAGCAAGAGGTTTGAGAATCGCAGAAGATGACCCACCCCATGCTAATATGCCATAAATATAATGAATGAATGTCATATTGAGTTCAATCCTTTTTCAAATTTTAAATTGTTATAAAGTTGAAAAAAAATATTGCTGGGGGGGGGGGGGGGGGTTGTGGGGTAAGATTAGTGAATTAAGATGAAGAAACAACATCTTGTGGACACAAGTAGAGATAAAATGGATGGACAGATAGAATGGACCATATTACCGTGTGTCTAAAAGTTTTTTTTTAGAAGAAGAATAAGATTTATTTCCCAATCAAACAAAAATACATCAATTTAAATAATAAGAAATTAACTAAGCTTCTAGACTATTCAGTTACCCATATTTCGACCCAGCAAAGCATAGCTTGAGCGCCAGACCGACCAAGGAACACAAAATAGTAAAAATCACTACAACTACAATTTAAGAAATAATAAAATAGACTTGAGTAAAAAATAAGGACAAATAACACATAAAAGAGCAAGAACTAAATTAAATTTCCTATTTTAAAGAAGATATTCTCTTTGACCCATTCTACAATTTTAAAAATAGACGATTTTCTATTATTAAATGATAATAGGTCAGTTGGTAAGATAGTGAATAGTTTACAGCAAATATGATGTGTTTGTTGCTGCAAATACTTTTATTCTAGTTAGGTATGAAGATGTTATTAGTAAATTGTCTTATTCTGAATACATCTCTATTATAATTTATAAACAATAAAACCTTTTTATGTACAACTGCCTTAGAGTTAAGACCTGAAGTTCCTTGAAAAAGAGCCTATTGGAGTAGAGTCTAGGGCCCGTATTTATGAACGTGACTTATCAAAGATCGTCTTAAGTCAGATCGGTTAAGTCAGACTTAGCGGCAATAAGGCTTACTTACACTAACAGGTTCAAGCCAGCGAGCAGCTGGAACCCTAAAAGCCAACCCAGCTCCCACAACAAAGATCTGACTCCTGATGAATAATTAAACATTAATAATTTACATTAAACAACTCTAATTTACACTAATATGAGAATTTACACTACGTAAATGTTGCAGGACTCCTGGGTTGACTTATAACCTCACTTTTCAGCTAGTAAACTCACCTAGTATAAGTAAAGCTTAGAATAAAGTTCGTATTCATGAACCTTTCTTAAACATCTTCTTAACTTGAAAGCCAAGACGTGCTTATAATTGGAGTCTCAAATCCGTTCTTAGCCAAGCTAGGTACAGAGCTGTCTTGAAGCCGTTCTTAGATTGTTGTGTTGCATCATATTTTGATTTGATTTTTTAGTATAGCATCGGCTCATAATAATAAAATAAAATCATCATATTCAATGTTTGCACCATTGCAATGTAATTCACTGTATATTTGACTTTTTGAAATTATTTCTACTTATTTTATAGTTCTAACCTTACATATTTTTGGCACTAGGATAGGATTCTCTTTCTAAAAAAGAATGGATGAAGTTCGTTGGTCTGCTGGCAGGTAGCGCGCACTACATTGCCTCGAAGCTGTATTTTTAAAATCCGAAAACAGAAAATTATAACTTTAAATATATTAGTGTGGTTATAATTACTTAACAGTAACTGTAAATTTACATGTAGTACAGTATCTTTATCTTTTCATGTATGTTATTTTATGTTTATTAGTGCCTGATGATACGACACAATTTTAGGTTAGCTTGTGACCACGTTCAATGTAATAGAGCCTTTACAACTTGGTCTTAGATAACTCGTGCTTAGATCAACGTAAGTCACGTTCATAAATACGGGCCTAAGTCTACCCAAAACGGCTCTTATAATATGTTTCTGAATGATTAAGAGCTTTTTCATATGAGAGTTCATTGCACCTCCCCAAACCTCAATACAATATTGAAGCAAAGATTCAGCATAAGCATTGTATATGAAGTTTTTCAATTTATTTATTTTATAAAATTGATAAATCAAATACTTTAATCGGTCAATTAGATAATTGATATGTGAATTCCATTTAAGATGAAAGTGAAGAACTGAAGTGAATTGTTCTCAGAATATTTTACTATCTGTTAATTTACACTATTTTTATGAATATATTAATGGTCACACTAATAGTGAAAGTGGTTCACTTTTTCTCCATTGAACTTTCAAATATTGTTTACTGTTGCTGATGGAAATTGGTTGGAAACTGATTGGTCAGCAAAAATAGACATTGTTCTCTGCTGAAAATCACTTCCCGGTGGTTCGGAACCCACCTAAAACTGTAGGTCCAACTCATCAATCACCATCATCCAACTCATTACCCACGCACAGGTCTCAGACCTATGTGGGCTTCATCCTCCAACAAAAAAACAAAAAAAATACTATATTATTATGATTATTTTGCTTTTCTATCACATTTGATATGAGTTTTCAAAATCGGCCTATGGCAAGACTGATTAATTTTATACGGGAATGTTCAGGAATGCCCTAATCATTGATTCAGTGCTAAGTACTACTGCCTTCTGCATTGTACATTTTGTGCTTTTTGACACTTCTGACTCAAATTTGCTGCCACCTGTATTGTAATCAGTCCAATTGCAGAAATAATGACAGGCATGATTGACACCTTTTCTTGCTGCCAGATATCCTTTATCTCAGCAACCAGGGGGAGATACTTGGAGATTTTTTCAGTGTAGTTCTGATTCAAGTTGTGGCAGCATGGTATGCCAACATCTATCAAAATAGTTTCCCTGGTCTGCTTATTATATCTGGCCTATAAACATTTTTCTCAAGTATTGGCAAAGGCATGTATATTATTGAACGAGCGAAGCGAGTTCTTCCTTTTGACTTGAGGCTCGAGGCGTTGTGTGTTTGTTTGTTTGTATGTTCCACGATAACTTTCGAACGCCTTTATCAATCAACTTCAAATTTGAAACACAGATTCTTGGTATCTTTAGATAGGTCAAGTTCGTTGGCCAATAAAATTAACCGACTCTCATCCTTTTTGAAGCGAATCAAAAGGATAGGTTCTCAGCCCTTCATTAATATATCTATATACTACTATATATAGAAAATAGTTGTTTCTACGATTCTACCATATGATGTCATTCGCAATAGATTTCAAAATATATTTTGAGTTATTATCAGCTGTAGGTGAATATAAATGTGATTAGGTTTTTTATAGAATCTCTATCAGCTGATATACTAATTTCATTGCCCTGATATTTGGATATAATTATGAACAGCTGTTTTTTATGTAGTAAATATATCTACTAAGTATATTCCATTCCCTGATATATAGTTGTATGATTAAGGTAAGTCTTTTTTGTGGAAAATAAATCTGTGTATCAGAGCAACGATGAACTTGAACTTAAAGTGATATGTCTTGTGAGTTTTATCTAAATAAGTATCTTCAAAGCAGCCGTTTTTCGTTACTACCTTGCCCCTACGATAAGCTTTCCAAATGAGTTTCCCTTTCAAAAATTAATTGTTTGCAAGCGAGTTCTCCAGCCCGTTGGGCTCATTAGTTGTTATTACAGTAGAATTTCGATTATCCGAGGTAATAGGGACCAAGACCATCTCGGATATGAAAAAACTCTGATAATACGGAAGTCAAGTGCCACTACCAGGAAAAGTCAAATAAAAGAAAAAAAAACTTGATATAGCTTATTTAAAACAAGCTTAAAACGTAAAATAAACTATTTACACACCTTATTTCAACTGAGTCCATTACATTACATCATAAACAGTTAAACGCATGTTCCCACCGTATTATTCTTAAAATAAAAAGAGCTTCATTTTAATTTTTTTATAGGATGAAGCCCACATAGGTCTGAGACCTGTGCGTGGGTAATGAGTTGGATGATGGTGATTGATGAGTTGGACCTACAGTTTTAGGTGGGTTCCGAACCACCGGGAAGTGATTTTACAGCAGAGAACAGTGTCTTTTTTGCTGGCCAATCTAATCGGTCACCGTTACGAACAGGACCTACGAGAACGCAGCTTATCTCTCTGATTGAACAGTTACCTGCTACGGCTCGCGGCTATCACTTTTTTTCTCATCACTAGCTCTTATAACCCAGAGGCTCGGTTGACCGGGACTCGGATAATCGAGATTCTACTGTATTATCAATTATGAAGCTCACTGCCATAATACTTCAGCTTGTTTATGATATAATTGTGAATTTTGTTCAGGCTGAAAATGATGGCAGCAGCGATAGTGCCGGCTCGTTGAAAAATTTTGTTGTTGATGGTAGCAGTGATGCAGAAACATCAAGCTCGTCTGAGACGGAGGGCTCTGGCTCTGCCAAGGAGAACGCTGCTACTGCCAAGCGCCTAACAAGGGCCAACAAAAAAGATGGTGAGCTTACAAAATATATTTCTTCCATAGAGGTACAAGAAAATGGAGGGAGCTTAGTCAGAAAAGTGTAGCCAACACCGTTTTGAGCGGCTACCCGGCGGCACTTTAGTTACACACCCATTTTGTTATAGTTGTTATATATAATGTTTTTATGCCAACAAGCACAAATAAACTTTCGTATTGAAATACGCACTTGGTAATTTATATAATTAAAAAAAACTGAGTCCATAGTTAATATAACTGATGTCCAACACAGTGGTGAAAAAACTAGCCAAGTTCCATTCCATAAATTGTTGCAAATTAAATTGGGAATGGGGAAGTGGAATCACTAATCTTGTATAATTGTATGTATACAGGTTATCCCACGAGTAACCCAACAAACTTCTAAGGTTTCCTCTCATCAAAATAATGAAAAAAGTTTATATAAACATATGTCCGGAAATGCTTTGTTGGGGAGTTACGGCTAGTGAAAGATTTTGCCCGATTTTCTGGGAAAGGATGGAAATAAAGCCAAACTGATATTTTTATGGCGTTAAGTTAGGTGTTAAATTCATCGGATTTTATGTAAAATGAACTGAAAAATTGAGTAAAACACGTCCCAGACCTCTGGAATCATATTTGAGATATCAGACAAAATACGGAAAATTCGGTCTCGAAAACCATGCTTCGTTTAGATTTGATCCACATTAACTTCGTTAAATGGGTAATAAACACGGAAACTTCATTAAAAAAAACTTGTAGTGGATTTAATTCTGAAGAGAAAGGTATAAAATAGGCCAATAATAAACAAACAGAATGTTAAAAAAAAATTTTTTAATTAACACACGAAAATAAGACAGCAGCAAAACAAAAATTAAACATAACATTTGAAGATGTTGCGAAACTGTACATTTTAATTACTGAAAAGGCATGCGGTTTATTCGCAAATACAGTATTAATTCAATTAAATAATGACGAGAAATTCACAGTATAAAAAAATTGTTGGTTGTGAAATAAAATGATAAAAATACAGCGTCAAGTGAAATGCTTTTAGTTTATTGAAAATTCATAATTGACAGCACTTCTGCAACAATACCTGAATCCATGTTATTGTACAGCCGTACAATGATCGCAATAACTAGTCGGTCAACTGTGATTTGTGTAGCGTAGGGCTATGTGCGGTTTGTATTATTTGTACTTACTTCGTGTTTTTTCTTTTTTTTTTAATGATAAGATACCATTCACATTTTCAAATCAAGAGTACGCAGGTATTGTTTTCTATGGTTTTGCCAATGGAAATAGTCGGGTTAAACCTGAATATGAAAGACGATTTCCGAATAGAAGAACACCTACTTACGAAACATTTGTATCGGTATTCAATAACTTACCAACAAATGGATCTTTTCCATCCGTTAGGGCCATGTTATACGAGCGCTAATAACGCGACGCATTTAGCGTCGTGATAGCGTCGGCTCATTGGGGCAATGGGACATCCATAGTGCAAGTTCCTTGAACGAACTTTGACGGCTCGATCGAAAGCAGAGCGGTCAAAACCGGTTTCTGCCGCTTCCTCCACCCTTTCCCACTCATGCTTGTGCCGCTTACACAGCGAATTACTTTCAGGGGTCAGTTGTCAGTTTACAGCATATTGAACGACTGCCTTGCCCGCCAAGTCGCCGGGGAATGTGAACACTCGGGATCCGTCAAGGCACGATCAAGGCATTGCCGAGTCCTTGCCGTGCCTTGCCCTGCCCGTAATGTGTGAATCGGCCTTCAATAAAGGAAGTTAATCGATCAATAAATGTTGCTTCTGTAACATCATCAGATCTGGTGAATTGATTGGAAGGTGTTCTTGAAATTTGAAATGTGTGCTAAAAAATTTGTGTTCTACAAAATAATAACTTTGGGGGGAGGGGACGCATGGAAAATTAAGGAGAAAATTATGAACGATTCAAGTTATTGCATTCAAATTTGAGATGGATATGAGTAATTTTTATTTTGATAAGAGGATTCCATTCCTCCTAAAATAGCCTTAATATAATTATATGTTGGCAGAATTATTGTACAATGGTATCAAATCTCACTGTATTATAATACTAAAGGGTGTTTAAAAAATGATGTAACCCTTAGATCAAACGGTGGAAGTAATCTTTCTGTGCCCCAATCAATAGTTATGCAACATTTAATTCGATGTCAGCTATCTGAGACAATTTGAATGTACTGTAATCGATTATTAGTTGTCACAGCAGTCGTTTCATGAAATTGAGTCAGATCTATTTTTTTCTAGATGATTCTATTCTTGTGGTCTCTGCAACTTATCCTGTGTGATGGTTTCCTATAGGGATCTTTGCATTACAAAATTCTAACGTTGATAACAAAATTCTTATACAATAAAGGGTTCGGAACCCACCTAAAACTGTAGGTCCCATTCATCAATCACCATCATCCAACTCATTACCCACGCACACAGGTCTAAGACCTATGTGGGCTTCATCCTCAAAAAAAAAAAAATTATTGACAACTCAAACAAACAACTCAATTTTCAAGATGACTTGAAGCTCAATTCGAAGTAGAGTAACAGAAAATTTCGTTCTATTTAATTGAGTCAGATCTATTTTAATTTTCAAGATGATTCTACTGTTGGGATCCTTGGAATATAGAGTTCTTTGCATTACGATGTTGATAACAAAACTCTTATACAATAAAATTGGTTGACTTGAAACTCAAACAACTCAGTTATCAAGATAGATTTGAAACTCAATTTCAAGTAGAATAACCGAGAAGAAATTGAAGGTAAGTTGCTACAAATGAGTTGAAATTAGTAAAAATGCTATCAAATGAAACATCCAACTCCCTAACATTAGTACAAGATTGATTTTTAATCATTGTGCATGTTGAATATTTCATATTTTTTACCTCACTTTTGAAACATCCTGTATTTATTTATTTAAAGATGAGGAATTGGATGTGATGGAAGATGATCCTGAAGAAATGGCCACTGTCACAAAGTCGGCCTGGTGGGGAAGCATAGTTGAGCCTGAACATTTCAACGACATAGGTGTCAGCTCCAAACTTATTATCCTATTCGAATTTCTCAAGCATTGTGATGAGATTGGAGACAAAGTGTAAGTGCTTATGAATATCTATATAATAATAAGAGATAGATTAGATAATATTTCTTCATTCATGTAAATTTACAAATTTGCATATGAATGGTTAAAAACAAACTTCCAACATCACACAGATATGTACAGTAGTGAACTCAGAAAATACTATTTTCATAGTGCAAAGAATTAATAGAGATAGAGAGAATGAGTGAGTGATAAGATAGAATTACTTTATTTACGTAAATTTACAAAATATAATTTTGACTGATTAAATAGCATATTATTAACAACACAATAGATTGTATATGAGAAAGATTTTGGATATTAATAATGAGATTTAATGTGAAGCATTTACGTAATAAGGGCGAAGTCTGGACAAAAATTCGTCCATTCAAACTTAACCTTGATAACTTCGAACTGCGAGACTATATAATTGGTAATAATAGAATAAAATTTATAAACAAATTGAAAAAGTTACAAGTGATTGAACATAATTGAAATTGTGTTTTTTTTTAAATTATTTTCTGAACAATACAGATGGGATATTATCTACAAGGTTGAAGGTTGCCATGCATGTGCTCTATGGTTGAAAAGATGACTTCAATGACGAGTTGAAGCCCGCTCGACTCTCAATGCACCTAATGGAATTAGGAAGTGCGTACCAAGCCCGACAAGCACTTACAACAAATGATTTGGTGTAGATTGTAGTATGGTGGTTCGGTATCCTAAGCGTATTATCCCCGGTTCTAGTATGAGAAACATTATTCTGTCTGCCTTTAGAACAAATTTGAAATCGTTTTTAAAGTAATTCGGTTTGCCATATTTGAGGATTTCTTTGACAAGTTTGTTTATTCTGAGACAAGTAGTGAGTGAGACAGAGAGAGAATGAGTGTGTGTGTATGTCTGTCAGTCTTAAGGGTTGATTACATTGGGATAGTTACTCGCTAAGCGAGTAGCGAGTAGGACGTTACTGACCGACCGTGCTACAGCAACTCGGCATACCAAGCCGAATTATATTAAAAATTTATCTTCCAGAATCATCCCCATACTATGGAATTTCTAAGACAATAAATAATATTTCAACACAAAATTAAAATATGAAGTTTACCAACAATTATTCAATGAAATTTCATCAAAACATTATACACTATATCTCATCTGAAGTGTTATGCTGGCAGCCTGCGTGATTAAGTGTAGGCTTTGGCCATAATAATATAGTATTTTGGTGTTGGCTACTCTGCCAGCGAGTATAAATGTGACCAAATTCAAAGTTGAGAGCCTGTCTACTTTGAATTTGGTCACATTTATACACGCTGGCAGAGTAGCCAACACCAAAATACTATATTATTATGGCCAAAGCCTACACTTAATCACGCAGGCTGCCAGCATAACACTTCAGATGAGATATATTGTATAATGTTTTGATGAAATTTCATTGAATAATTGTTGGTAAACTTCATCTTTTAATTTTGTGTTGAAATATTATTTATTGTCTTAGAAATTCCATAGTATGGGGGTGATTCTAGAAATAATTTTTTTAATATAATTTGGCTTGGTATGCTGAGCTGCTGTAGCACGGTCGGTCAGTAACGTCCTACTCGCTACTCGCTTAGCGAGTAACTATCCCAATGTAATCAACCCATTACGGATTTCACAAAAAAGTCACGATAAATTTGTCACAGCTTCCTCTAAACTCAATTCAGTGCACCTAGAAGCCCGTATTCTTATTTTCTATCTACCTTTTTTAAAAGTATGTTAAAATTGCAGCACTTTTGTGAAATGGATTAGATGCAGAAAACTCATAGAGCAGCTGATACATTATACTACTATGATGGTGGTATAGATGATATGCTTGAGCTGCACAGATCATGACTGACTTTTTGTTTTGGACATTTCTACACACAGTCGATTAAATGAATGCGTCCTTTACAAATAACATTGACACGATGAATTATTCATTTATTTATTAAGTCAAAATTACAATGAATGTGAAGGTGCAACAGACTCAAGTCCAAAACTGCTTTCTTCACAAATTTTGAATATGTTTTATTGTTCCAAACATTAAGGTTAATTTTAACGCTGAATATTTAGATTTACCAAAATACTCCACTCGAAAAATAATAAAATGATTTATTTGGCAACCAATTTGAAGGTACACTCAAAACAGAACATTGTAAACAGTAAATAATAGTCTATAATATCAAATTTTGATAAAAACTTTCAAGCCAGAAGATACTATCTTATGAAGAAATTTGTATTGCAAAATACTGCTTTCTTTATGTATATGAAAAATGCATGGTGTTGGTGTCATTAATATATACAAGCATGGTGTGTTGCCGCAGTCGGCAATGCAGTTCTGTTATTGACGGATAGATCGCATGAGATGTCTATCAGTATAACGTTTTCCCCTTCCTTCAGTTTAGTCCTTGAGATGGGGCAGTAGGGAGCTAGTTCTGTATTAATTAGTGGCGTGGACGGTCGTTCTTTTTCGTTCCCTTCGCTTCATGCTATTTTTCCGGTTCAACTCATTTCCTTTTAACTTAATCCTGACGTTTTCCTCTCACGCTTTTCCTCTTGAGTTATTTCACGACCTACAGACAGTTTTAAGTGCAACAGCTCAATTTACGAACGTATTTTCCGTTGGTAGAGTGGGGGATGAGTGAGACTGAATTGCGAGCTTCACTACACTCAGCGCTACGAGTGTCTAACTCCCGAACTATTTTTCTTGAACGCCAACCTCCAGAGCCGTTCAAACACCCTTAAACTTCATGAACGATATATCGATTACGGAGACCTCAACATTCATCAAGCATTGTGGACTGTATGATCAAATCAAAGGTAAATTGTTTAATTTTAGAACGAAATCCTAAATGGTGTTGTTTGTTTAATCATGAGTGAGAAATTAATAAATTTGTATATTTATTATTGATTGCAGTTTGGTGTTCAGTCAATCGTTGTACTCGCTGGACCTGATTGAACATTTCCTGAATGAGATAGACGAGGCAACTCAGAAGGGCAACACTGATGATCCATTCCTGAAAGGGCACACTGGCTCGTGGTCGAGAGGAATCGACTATTTCAGGTTGGATGGCTCAACCAAGGGCGAAAATCGGTCGGCTTGGATCAAGAGCTTCAATAGAGAATCAAATACAAGGTATGTATTGTATTGTTACGGGTTCTAACACTAAAATGATGCTGGCAGCTTTTGAAAGTAACGCACAAAATAAGTTTCATAGATTCTGTTGCTCCTTCACATTCATTGTAATATTGTCACAATAAATAAAAAACTTTATACAATTAACTCAACAGCAGACACTAATTAAAAATTGTCACAAGAATATTAGTACATAAATGTCTGAGATAAAAAAAATTAAAGAAACCATAATTTTTTTAGAATTAATTGGAGTATACTATATTAGTAGAATATTCATAAATTCGAATAAGTATAAATATTCTACTAATATAGTATACTCCAATTAATTCTTAAAAAAAATATGGTTTCTTTAATCTTTTTTCTTAGGCATTTATGTTATAGGCAATATGTTATATTAGTAGAATATTCATAAATTCGAATAAGTATAAATATTCTACTAATATAGTATACTCCAATTAATTCTTAAAAAAAATATGATTTCTTTAATTTTTTTTTCTTAGGCATTTATGTTTTTTTCCGCTTGCTTTAGCAAGTGATATTGTAGTTTGTATGATTCATTTCTATGGTTTGCTTCTCTTTAAAATAATATTAGGCTACATTTATTACCTTTATTTTATTTTATTATATTTTTTATAGGTTTTTAGTACTTTTTCATTCTCTATAGAAATGATATAAGATAGAAGGTGCCCCAAACAGGAATACCTTCGGGGTTGCCGTAATTAGACAATAGACAGTTCATTGTATAGTCGACATAGTTGTAATTACTGTTCCTATATTAATATCCAGACAGAAAATTGTTGATGTACTGTGGATGGTCGAATAAATTATTATTATTATTATTATTAAAAAACAAACAGCTCACAATAACTTTCAAACTAACAAATTGCTCAATATTCATAATTTCAATGATTTTTGTGAACATCTGTCTTGTACTGGGTATGTACAGCTGGGCATTCACGTTCCGATTTGCAGTACTACTTAATAGGACTGCTGGTTGGATAGTCGACTCCAACTCCAACTTGCTATCCAACTAGCGATCCAACTTTAGTCCCAGTCTGTTTTAACAGCTGTGAGCATCGCTCTCGAGCCAAAAAATGTAACCGAAGTTGCCCGAACTTGCCCGAAGGTCAAGCACTGACTGAGGTAAGTTGGACGACTTTAATCCAACTCCCCCACTCACGCTCCACCTCCATCAACAGTCGGAAGTCGGACCTTCCAGTCGTCCCTTTAGATGTTCCGACTCGTCCATCTACACTTCCAACTATTCAACAAGCCCATTCAGGTTTCGATATCGGATCCAACTTTGGATGTTGGACCACAAGTCGTACTGAAATTCGGAACGTGAATGCCCAGCTTAAAACGCAGCTGAACTCTATTGTATTTTTAATGTTTTGTGCTTTAAATGTTGCTTCACTTTTTACTTTTTCAAAGAATTTGTACCATAAAGGCTGAAAATAACTGTAATAAATAGTGTAGTTTATCAACTCCACAGAGCTCAGAGACTCATGAATAAGCTGATAAGAGGAGTGAAATTGTGCGATTCGGATAGAAATGCCAGAAGTCTAATGTTAGATTCAATTCCTCAATGATTATATGCTTGTTCATGAGATTTTATTTTTTATTATAAATCAAAAAGTGCTCAAGTTATTTAATCTAACACCATCACCTTCTTCATCTCCATTTATCATACTCTATCTTTGATCATCATCATCATCATTGGGCGTTTTCACACACACCGACACGGCGCCGGCACGACACCGGCACCGGGCGCCGACATCGTCACGACATCGTTGAAGCATTTCACACTTACCGACACGGCATCTGGCTGTCGGTGAAGAACTAACCTTATTTTGCAGTGGGCGGCACAGTTCAAAACGGTACGATGGCTGATTACAACAGGAGGTTGTATTTGTTATATTTATTATATCTACGACGTAAAAGGCACAGTCGTAATAGACAACTTTGGATTGACCCAATAATAAAAGTTCGCTATTTGGATGGCTTATATTACACCTTATTTGATAAGCTAGTGACAAACCCAACAAAATTTTTTAATTTTTCTCGTATGAGTACTGTTAGGAAACTTTCGACTATATATTAGTGAATTTAAGTGATAAAATCAAAAAACAAGACACTCGGATGAGATTGGCTTCTGTCTCTAAAGATTTTGTTCTTATTTTCTTCTATAGTTTTGTGCCATAAACAGGGCTCGGATTCGACTAATTCAATTAGGTTGACAACATCATACCTATCAGCCATCGTACTGTACCAGACGTTTTTTTTTCAGTACCTAACCTCAAACTGTTGACAAAATGACCAAATTCTGTTCAAAACTATGGACGACACACAAGTGTCGGCGCCGGCACCGGCGGGAGCGATGCTGCCAACGACATGCCGGCGCCGGCAGCCGGCTGCCGGTGCCGTGTCGGTGAATGTGAAAGCTGTTCCATTTGGCAGCATTGTATCTCAACCCCCACGACACCGGGACGACATCTTGCCGGTGTCGTGCCGGCGCCGTGTCGGTGTGTGTGAAAACGGCCATTATCACGTTACAATTATTGATATTTTTCAATGCATTTTTTTCTCTAATGTATATTTAATCAATCATTTATTTATTCACAAGTGCTGGTTAAGTGCTGGTTTGCTAGCCCAAAGGTCCCGGGTTCGATCCTAGTTCTGACTGAAAGATTTTACCTCGGGCCACTGCCGTGTTTCGGAGGACACGTTAAGCTGTCGGTCCCGGCTGCCTAAAAAAACAGTCGTTAAGTCACGTCAGAGGCCCTGAACTTATTCAGGTGCGACTTGATAACTCTGACACCAGACCTGAGCCAGTCAGGTCACACGATAATATTATTATTATTATTTACAAGTTCCAAATAAATGTCCCACTAAACCTTGTGGGGTTTTCAGCAGGTGCCAACATAATATAAATTACAAAATTACAAATTGAAATTAATTATGTTATACAAATTACAAAAAATAAGAAATTAGGGAAAAGAAGAGTAGGGAAAATGAAGGTTATGGTGGAAATTGAATATTAGTCTAATGTATGTAAAGAAAAATAGATTTTAAAAATAAAATGTTGAAAATATTAAATGTGTTTTTTCACATAAAACTAGAGCTATTACTTTTTTATGTTACGCTACATGCAGTAGCTGAACTGTAAATAATTTCAATGTTGCTGACGACTAGACTCTACTTATTTGTTTATGTTATTGTCAATTGTATTTCTTAACCTGATCACACTACTGGAAAAGTGATCAGTCAATTTCCAAGTAATGTATCTTGATATTTTTCTATGTTGTTGAATGAGGAAATAAATTCATTTATTCATATTCTAATGTAGTTACTTTTTTGTGTTAAGAGGGCAAGCATGAGATTTTCCTTGTGCTCTCATATGTACTCATGTCAAATAAATAAACTAGAATTCAATTTAAAAAATGTATATATGATAAGTGAACTGGCGGCATTTATAAAAAATTGCTGCCAGGTATTTCTGAACAGAATATTTGTGTATATATATGCTGTATTATGTAATTGCAGAATAAATTTTTTTTTTTTTTTTTGTTCTCAGGGCCCGGTTGTTTCTGATTTCGACAAAAGCTGGAGGCCTGGGAATCAATTTGACAGCAGCCAACCGGGTAGTAATCTTTGACGCATCGTGGAATCCATCGCACGACATCCAGAGCATATTTCGTATCTACCGGTTCGGCCAGAGAAAGCCGTGCTACATCTACCGGTTCATTGCGCAGGGCACAATGGAGGAGAAGGTGTATGAGCGGCAAATTTCAAAACTGTCGCTTTCACAGCGCGTTGTTGATGAACAGCAAGTGAATAGGTACTTCTCGCAGCACGATCTCCAGGAGCTGTACAACTTCAAGCCGGCCAATCAGGAGGATGCTCCAATTCCAATTGTTCCCAAGGTCAGTTAAAAGTTGTCAATTGACATCGTTTTTTCGGCATACTATACAAAAACAGCTTTTTTCCGTTCCTTTTTGTAGGTAAGGATGTGACACTGATTTTCCGTGCACTTACTGATCAATACCACAAACTTATTAAAGCTGGGCATTCACGTTCCGATTTGCAGTACAACTTGTGGTCCAACCTCCAAAGTTGGATCCAATATTGGAACGTGAATTGGATAGTTGGAAGCTTAGATGGACGACTCGGAACATCTAGAGGGACGACTGGAAGGTTCGACTGTCGACGGTGTTGAAGTGTGAGTGGGGGAGTCGGATCAAAGTCGTCCAACTTACTTCATGCAGTGCTTGACCTTCAGGCAACTTGGATCAAATATTGGAACGTGAATGGGCTTGTTGGATAGTTGGAAGCGTAGATGGACGACTCGGAACATCTAGAGGGACGACTGGAAGGTTCGACTGTCGACGGTGTTGAAGTGTGAGTGGGGGAGTCGGATCAAAGTCGTCCAACTTACTTCATGCAGTGCTTGACCTTCGGGCAACTTGGATCAAATATTGGAACGTGAATGGGCTTGTTGGATAGTTGGAAGCGTAGATGGACGACTCGGAACATCTAGAGGGACGACTGGAAGGTTCGACTGTCGACGGTGTTGAAGTGTGTGGGGGAGTCGGATCAAAGTCGTCCAACTTACTTCATGCAGTGCTTGACCTTCAGGCAACTTGGATCAAATATTGGAACGTGAATGGGCTAGTTGGAACTGCTTTTCGAAAAATTTCAATGTAGAATCAAAATATTAGGTTAGGTGTCTTTCAATTCAGCCTAAATTTTGGCTCGCGGCTGCGACTGAAGTGAACAGTCCTAAACATCTCACTTTGGGCTGCGCCTCAATTATTGTGGTATTGAGTCATTTCATATATTATGTTTTAATTGTTTTTATGTTGTATGATTGTTATATGTAGGTTAAACATAGAAGCACAGTGATTATTAATGTAGTATTATTAATGTTTGATTATTAATGTAGTATGGCTGTGCGCTGGGTTTTAGGTCATATTTTTTTCGAAGCTTCTTGTATTTGATTAAGGTATTGAAATGTTAACTATTGTCAAGAGAATTTTTTCATCAATTATCTTGCGAAATATGGGGGCTCAATTATGATTTTTTTTTGGTTTTGGGGAGCATTTGTTCTTTCCTACAAGGTGTTTTAAGCTTATGATAAATGTCGGAAAAACTCTGGCGCTCCATGCAGCAAAAATAAACTTTATGAAGAAGAAGCAGGAGGAGAAAGAGATGACTGAGAAGAAAATAGAGGAGATTATGAAATAGAAGAATAACAAGAAGAAAGATAGTACGAAGAAAAGTAGGAGCATGAAAAAGAGAAGAAGGAGAAGAGGAAGAAAGAGAAAAAGAAGAATTCTATAGAACACATTGAATTAACCTTCATCAAGGCACAATAATTTTATACATTGCAAAAGCAGAAGATTTAGATTATTTACTTTATTCTTGTAAATGTCTAATCTAGATTCTAGATTATGATAGTCAATAAAATATAAGTAATTGTTCTATGAATTTTACAAAGCTAAACTAAAGAATTATTCAACGATATTAATATTAGATGCAATTTGATAACGATAATATGATTGTGATGTATCTACATGAAACGGCGAAGTTTGAACATATAAATGTCCATTCTTGGAAAAGGATATTCAAGGATATCCTTCTCATCAACACTTGACCGTAGCGGGAGAGGAAGAAGAAGAAAAAAGGAAGAATGAGAAGTAGAGGAAAGGGAAGTGATAAAAAGTAGGCTATTGGATTAAATTTGTAAATAGGTGATCATAATATGTCACGTTCTTGAAATCCCGATTCACTTGAATCGGGCAAGCTGCTAGTTGTGTAATAAGTTCCTAAATTATGCCATGTTGTTTCTGAAACTCCATTTATATGCATTGAACGGTGTAATATACACACCCACTATACCAGAAAAAGAGAACAAATGGAAATTCCATTTTTTTTTTCGGAGGATGAAGCCCACATATGTCTGAGACATGCGCGTGGGTAAAGAATTGGATGATGGTGAATGATGAGTTGGACCTACCCACAGTTATAGGTGGGTTCCGAAACACCGTGAAGTGATTTTAGAGCAGAGAACAGAATCTTTTTTGCTGGCCAATCCAATCGGTCACCGTTACAAAGAGCGCCTAGGAGTTTCGTAGCTTATCCCTGATTGAACAGATACCTGCTACGGTACTCGGCTATCTCTTCCCCCATTTCAAAGGCCTTCTAAAACAATGAATTATACAACGCATTAGGACTAAGACTATATAATCACCTACCTGAAAAAAAACCGACAGCTTAACGTGTCCTCCGAAACACGGGTATTATTATTATTACCTACCTGAATCGATTACAAGTTGCCTTAATATGGACAAGTTCAAGAGAGAACTCAACGACTGGCTAGTTTTAAGGCCATGTTATAGCTTAACTGAATTCTTTGACTGTGATACCCATTGATGTTTCTTAGCCTTAATGCTTGTACTGTATTACATTTTCAAGTGTACATTATGGTTTTATTATTATAGTTTTAAAAATATGAGTGCCATATAGCCCTAGTATTGATATTGTAATATATTTATTAATATTTTAAGTTATAGTAACGTTTAGGTTGAGTAATAGTTGCCTATTTATTGTATTTGATAAGTTTTCTTTTTCGTTCTGCTGTTGTTTTGCTAAAGATAGTGATGATAGATTTTCTTTTTGTTCTACTGTTTTTTTTGTTTGGACTATTTTTTTGATTGGTTGGATGCTTGATTTAGTGAATTATTGATGAACATTCCAGTGTAAATTTGGTTAGTAAAGAGGAAAAAATTTCATTTGTAATAAAGGAGAACTCGTCGTTAGCGAACAAGCTATGCATTGCTGATGGCGCCAAAAAAAAAAATGTATCGTGTGTGATTGATTGTTATTTACAAGAGTTTGGCAATAAGTAATTTTGAATTTGAATTTGTTGTACTTCTCATGACCTTGTCAATTGCCCTTGGGCCCAACGACAATAAAATATTTATTCATTTATTGAATATGTCCATTGATAGGATCGCATAATGGCGGAAATTCTCCAAAAGCATAAAGAATGGATTTTCAAGATATTCGAGCACGATTCACTACTGGATCATGTAGAAGAAGAGGAGCTGGATGAAGAGGAGCGGAAGGCGGCGTGGGAGGAATTTGAGAATGAGAAGAAGCGCGCCTTTGTCCCCCCACCGGCCTCCTATCTGCCACCTGCTGGAGGTGAGTGCTGTTATTTAGCGTTTCATTTATTACTAGCATTTCACCGGGTCTTGTCCAGGAATCCAGTTTGGAGTTTTTCTTTCCTGGTAGATAGCTTATGGTAGTGGTTACGAAATTACGAAATTGGGAAGGGTGAGTAAAATACCATACAGTTCATCTGTTAGAAGTGCACATATAAGCTGTGTCTTTTAGCTGGGTAATTAGACGTTGGGTAACACATTTTTAGGCCTTAATTTAGACCAAACGCTTGATTCATGTACAATAAATATGTAGAAAATTGAGTTCAGGAATCTTTGTGCTAAGGCGACTAGCACCAATTTGTAATTTAGAAGCGTTGAAATCCGTATATTTTGCAACCATTCATTCTCATGCATCATATGGGATTGAAATCTATGGAGGAACAAGTGCATTGAATTTGAATAAAATACTTTACCTACAAAAAGAGGCGATTAGGCAAATTCTTAACTTTATTAAAGAACAGTCATGTAAGATGCTTTTCAAGGAGCTGGACTTCATGACTGTGCACGGCCTCTATATATATTACAATATTATATACTATACAATATTTATATACTACAATATAACATGTTAAAAACAAGGAGTCTCAATTTCCTTGACAATTAAATATTCGTGATTATAACACCAGGAACAAAAATAATTTTATAGTAAAGAAACAACGAAGAAAAATTGAAACAAAGTGAGTTTGATTGAGATTGATAATGGTGTAACAACCGAAACTAGTTTTTCAAAGTTTTAATAAATGTGGTTGTGACAATTTCGTCTTATTATTCATTATGAAACAAAGTGCTACCAAGTAGCATAGGAAATGAAACTGATAGTGTTAAATTCAAAAATGAATTAAAAAGGTATTTAACACGCTTGACATGTTATAATTTTGAGCAGTTCTACAAATCACTGTTGTTGAATTTTAGTTAGAATTAAGAATAATAAAACACTATATTAATTATTGATGATGCAAACTTTTGGTTCCAAAAATGTTTATATTAAACATTGTTATGTTTATTTTAAATACCGTACTGACGCATTCATTACATTTTATGTATGTTCCGAATAAAAAAATTGATTGATTGATTCGGAAGTTAGATGTTTGATTTGATGCCCTGTAACTTTAAAATAGATTTCTACTGATTTCAACACATTTTTAGCAACTTCCCTTCAAATTTTCTTTGTTACTTTACTTTGAATAATCTTTTAAACGCCATTTGACATTTAAATAAGTCAACTTCCAACTTATTATTAAAGGAAGATTACGTAGAATAGAATATATATGAGTATAATAGCAGGTTATATATAATTATTGGAATATATGATCATTTTACATTATTATAAACTTTATTTCGAATGCAAATCTAGTTCATATATTGTAGTGTAAGCAGCCCTGTCCGCTGTCTATTTAGTCCAAATCTGCGTTCTAGGAAACAGGCTTTTCACCAAAATGCTTGAAAAATTCAAATATCCCATAAAAATTTATTGTAGGCTCAGTATGGTGCATCGTTTGCTTATTGCTGGGCATTGACTTTTTTACTGGTGGTACAGTCGATACTGAAATTCTATCGAGATTTTTTTAGATGTGATTTTTACTCCAAGTGTTAAGAAGAAGAAATTCATGATACCTGGTACTTGAAAAAAGTTATTTTTCATCTGAATTTGATTTATCACAATAAAAATTTTAGACTGTAACTTGAGAGAATGTGATTCCAAGTATAACTGTGATTTTTTATATGTAGTAACTGTGGAAAAGTAGCAGTTCAGGATTTTCGGCCCATGACTACAATGAATTAAGTTCTAAACTTCCTCTAAACAATATTTTTTCCTTTTTCAGCTATGGATTTCAATGTAATCAAGAATTCCTTACCACCAGAAACCTATGATAAGATGCTGCAAATGGTTGCACAGAAAGTAAGTAATTCCTTTTTTTTCACATTTATACCACATGAGTGTAATTAAGAAGTGTTATATGCATGTTTTTTAAATTTCTTTTATCTACGACCATGCCTTAATGTATACATTACAGTTTCACAATTGATGCCAAAACAGCTGTCTTTTCGAAATGCTTTTTGGAACCCGTTGTATAAAGAACTCATTATAGTACAGGTTCTACATTATAACACGGGTTCTGGACCAATCAGAAGCATTTTTGATGGAATCAATATCGTAATTCAATATTGTGAAACTATCAGCTGATTTCATCAAATTGCTAACTAAGCTGCTAACCTAACAATCTACTATAACTTTTCGTATTTGAGATGAGAGGTTATAGGTATCTCTGACAGTCACAGGTAAAATGAAATTGTTTTAATTAAATGTATACTAGTGGTCGTAGATAAAATAGTGTATGCAACGATTTTATTTGGCCATTAAAGCACTCGTGAGATATTTATAACACTCGCATTCGCTCGTGTTATAACTTACATCTAACTCGTGCTTTAATAAGGGTCAAAATAAAATCGTTGCATAAACTACTATTGTGGTTGCCTCTCTATGTGATTTGTTGGTTGTTATCGATTTTGAAATTGCTCTTACAGCAGAACTTGAAATTCCATGTAATTAAGCTGGGTAAACAAAACCAGCTACCCACCAGTTACCCGTTGCCAGTTATGTGTAAAACAAGCCTAACCCCGGTTGCACAAACATCATATCAGTGATTTATGTACATGCTGTATGTGATGGATATTTATTGTGCATTCATTCTCTGTATCTTCAAATAATATTTGATCAGGAGCACTTCTAATGGTTCAGGGGTTTCTCAAGGTAGCAATGTTGAGCCATTGTTGTATTGAGCTAATGCAGAATAAGTTTCTCAAACATTTTATAAAATGTATAATTATTGTTGTCCATTTGACAGTTCTATGAGAATGAGATGAGATGAATGAGTAAGAGATGCGATTCTCAACTATGATTGTGCATTATATGCTTTTGAATGATGAGATTGATATTACAAATTTTATAAAATATGTAAGTTTTTTTTTATCAATTCAGTTGACCGAGATTGAACATACTCTTTGCAATAGATGCTACAAAAACTGTGCTACATATGAATTGTTTCCTCCAATGAACATTATGTTTCTATAATAGTTTAACATTGTGAACATAATATAACATTATAGTTTAATAATTTATAGAACATAATAGTTTAACATAGAAACATAATATAACATTATGTTTCTATTCGATTCTTGATCCATTCAGTGATTCATTGCACAAATTCTATGTGAAATGTATAAGCTCTTCAAATTTAACTATTTTTATTGTTTTACAGACTATACTATAATATCTTCTATTTTTTCCTTGTCATATAGTTTACATTTTTATGTTATGGATCTTTGCTTGGGGTTGGGAGGGGGAACTTTTGTGCACTTGAATCCTTTGATTCTGGTGGCCGGTAGCTGCAGTCGGTGGTAACTTCATAAAAGTTGTGAAAAAACTCACCACTTCAACTCAAATTCACACAAGAAAATATCTGTCTTTGTAGAACAGAATCGTGGGACAAATACTCAATACATTACAGTATACAATAATATACTGTATTTTAAATTTGTATTACTGAATACAAATACAGTCCACGCAATACTGTCCACTATACTGTCCAATACAATACTGTCCACGCAATCCAATTCAACAAAGAAAGATAAATCATAGAACAGGAAATTCTCAGTCAAGTCCCTCTTGCGAGCGAAGATTGAGTGTGGAACATGCAACACTTGATAGTTGCACCCACTTCGCAATTCACGCTAACGAGGTGAAAAAGCTATGGGAAAATCATGTTAAAAACGGTTCTCCAAAATAGATGGAAGAACCAAGCCTCACATGTCCTTCATCAAGGACAAATGGTAATACCAGTAGTACAATACATTCCTCTCAGTGATATCAGCTGTCGAACCTCTGAAATAAATTACTAGTGAAACCTAAGGGTAGAATTGAAATTTTTAATTAGATCTGCCAATTGAAATTTATACGGTTTTTAATATTTGAGAACTAGAAAATTAAAAAAAATTAATTAAATATGGAAATTTTCAAGCTGAGATAATATTTGCGTTGATTGAATTACATTTCAAAATAATTAATAAATGTCATAAAAATGTTAATGAGCATCTAGGCCATGGACTAAGGATAAATCAGTTGCAAGAGTTCGCCTCAATAGCGCTTTACAAATTGATATGCCAATTTTTGAATGAAACTCAAGTGGTAATAATATTATTTGCACAATTTTTTCATTGGATCGATCGAAGTTGGCGTCACCATCCGGACACCTTGGATGTGGGCTGCACATGGCTAGTCGCGGATTTATTTGATTTCTGAGGTCTTACAATAATTTAAATTTGGCAATCTGGATTGTTGCTTTTAAAGCGGCAGGGACATACAACAATTAAACATTCAAGTTGACTAGAAATAGAACATTTAAAACTTTAAAAAGTATCACATAGGGTAGGTTCAAAAACGGGACATCTCCCTTAGCCAGCCAAAATTTGTCTCTTGTCGTCTTCAAGCTCTATGGGTAGTGCTTGGAGAAGAAGCCTGTGTCATGCAGAAATTCGCCAATCACAGCAAAGTGAATTGATATCCTCCAATGAGAAGTTGGTACCCAACTTTAGAATGCAGTGTGCCAGATGACCTAAAAGAAGTTAAGTTGGAGAAAGAAAAATAATTAAATTAAGAAATTGAAGAAAGGGTAAGAATAAGCAGATTTCTCAAGTTGATCAGAAAAAAATACAGAAAAATAGCTCGAGAAATAAATTAAATTTTAGTGAAAGAGCTAGTACAGATAAGTTGAAAATAGCTGTTTGATAAGTCAGCTTTGTTGAGCAGAGGACAAACTAACCCTTCTAATAAAGTAAACAATTCTTTATGCACTTCAGCCCGTTGTATGACACTAAATAGCAATTATACTAGCAAATATTTGTGCTACAGGATTTTATATAATAATGAATTATATAAAATGATATATCAATATATATATAATATATATGATATATACATTATATCATATATATATATATATATATTGATATATATTTATGAGATATAAATGATATAAAATAATAAAAAATAAATTCATGTGCGTACAGAAAATCTATAATTTCATTCCTCACCTTGTAAGTTTTTGGTGATAGTTTTAATAATAATAGGGGAAGTGATAGCCGCAAGCCCTAGCAGGTATCTGTTCAATCAGATAGAGATAAGCTGCATTCTCATAGGTCCTGTTTGTAATGGTGACCGATTAGATTGGCCAGCACTGTTCTCTGCTGTAAAATCACTTCCCGGTGGTTCGGAACCCGCCTAAAACTGTAGGTCCAACTCATCAATCACCATCATCCAACTCATTACCCACGCACAGGTCTCAGACCTATGTGGGCTTAATCCTAAAAAAAATATATTGAGGCTGGTGAATTTTGCATTATGGCAATATATTAACAGTTTATTATTGTATTCTCTAACATTCTACTAAACCTTTCTTATGTTTGGCTTATGGCATTAGAATCATTTTGTTTTTTATATTTCTTGAATTGTATAGACCAGTCGTTTAGGTCAATTAGGATTGTTTTGGCGTTAAGCTGTAAGCCTCTATTGGTTGTGAATGTGTATGTATTCAATAAATAATTGTTTGTTGCAGTACCCAAATAAAAGTGCACAGGAAGTGCACTCTATTGCTGTAAAAACAATGACTCAAGTCTACATAAAATACCAGAACGATATGCTCATCAGGCAACAACAGAATCAACAAAAACAGCAACAACAACACATACAGCAGAATTACCAGCAGTACCTACAAACAGTAAGTTCGATTTACACTTCAGAAAAACCTGTCACATCTGAATCAATATGGCTACTATGGTGGTATAAGAAAGTGAAGGGAGGTTAACATATATCGCCAATGTTGAAAAAGTTTAACCAGAACTGGAAGCAAATGAGGCCCCACTACATGGGATCTGACGCCATTCACGGCTATATCACCACAAATTTCAAATTTATTGCTGATGATGCCCATATAAGTCAGAGACTTATGCGTGGGTAATGATGTGAATGATTACACATAGATGCCTGACGGAGGAGCGGGATTCGAACCCACGACCGCTGAAACGACAGCAAGCTGTAGTTGCGACGCCCCAACCAACTGCGCTAAGCGGCCCGCCATTCTTGTGTCGATTCACCTATAAGTTGTTCACTTTTACAAGATTCCACTATCATATCATTTCAAATGTTTGAACTACGCTTATCATTTGTGGAAATCGATTTGCTTCTGAAAATGATTTTTGGAAAACATAGTTATATTGATCACTTTAATGGTAATTATGACTTTAACCTACAATGAAGTGTAGATCTCTTTGAAGATAGCTATGGTAGATTTCATATATATATATATATATATATATGAAATCTACCATAGCTCTACACTTCAATGTATATACTTTATAATATATACAACTGCAACAACATTGGAATATAAAAAAAAAATATATATATATATCTATAGTGGATTATAGCATCACAAGATGGCGTCGGCTACACTTTTCTGACTTAATGGTCCCTCCACTTTCTTATACCTCCATGATGGCGATAGATCGATCTGGATATGGAAAATCTAGGTTATTGGCGGTTAAAAATGGCTGTAAAAGGCCTGAAATAACTAACTTTTGTTGAGTTTTTTTATTTATGTTATATTTTGTTTTAGGCATATAATATTAGGACTAAAATACAGTAGCCTAGGCTATTGTAAATACATTTTGGCCCATCGCTTCAACCCACACAATTTGTTACAAATAATCGTGTCTTGCTTATGCAAGAATTGTAAAAAATTCTGTGGTACGTCCAGATAAGGGAGAGGTTTGAATTTAACAGGTTTTTCAGTATTTCTTTTATTTTCTATTTTAGTTCAATTAGTTTCTATTTTTTAATTTTCTGTTCACTAATTCTGTAATTTTTTTAAAATATTCCTTCTCACCATCACAGCTCTGGTTGTTTTTAATTTTTATTATTTTTTTTATTGAATCTTATTTATTGTTTTATAAAAAAAATTTATTCCATTGTTGTTTATTTGTTCAGTTTAATACAGGCCAGGGAACCCAATTCGCTCATCAGCAGAGGGTGCCAATCCCCAACATTAGGGGCACCCAGCCTCACTACCCCCCTCTTCCGCTAGCACATTCTACCCCCGTACCCTCCCCCTCCTCTTCCACTACTTTGTCAACAAATAATGTGAACAGGTAGAAATGGAGGGGGGAGGGGCAACCCGGATATTATAAGAATTATTGTCAGGATATGAAACAGGTATACAAACGATCTATTTATTTTTATTTGTTTATTTATTCATACAATAAAATATAAAAAACAGTTACACTGTAAAAAATTGAAAAAAAAAATACAATAGAAAATAATTAGGAACTACTTCCCCAAAAGAGCAAGCTTGAATCTGTGAATTTCAGCTGTTGATAGGATACAATTCAATTTACATTTTGGCTGTGACTGTACTTTCTACCTACCCTTCTCATACTATTATTTTTTGTCGATTTTTCGTTTTTTTACTTCGTACTTTATCAATTGAAGTTTGGGATTGGAAATGACGTGACAGTCGAAACTAAAGTATCTTCTGTTTTTTTTAATGTAGGTAATAAAAGTGGTTTACTTTATCAGTCTTATTCATTTGTATCAAATGCATTGGATTATTATTTAATGTATTAATGCTTTTTTAAGAAGTCTATCAACTGTACCATCACATTAGAAAAATTGCTTAGACCATTGTGTAGTTTTCACATTTTGTTATTAAATTAGTACAAGTAGTTCTGTGAATAGTAGACCCCATGCTTAAGGATAAGGGTGATTGCAAAGAGGAACATACTCTATGTACTCAATGATAATCACCATCGCAAAATTAAGCACAGTCATCAGATCTAACCTTTGATTCAATTTGCGTTGTGAATTTCATTTCTGTTTTCCACAAAAAGTCACTACCACGTCACCAAGGCTACGTTTCTATTTTCATCCTGCTTGTACTTTTCCAGACTGCTGATTAGTCAAATCAGATCAGATTCCACTTGTCTGATGAATGAATTTGCATATTGCATATCAATATTAATTGAATTTTTGTAATAAAATCATTATTTACTATTAATATGTAGAATCTTGCTGTGCAGAACTGGCCGAGTCGCGGCGGACACGTTTCGAACTAGGTCTGCAACCAAGCGCCGAAGAAGAACCACCTAGTTCGAAACGCGTCCGCCACGACTCATAAAGGTCAGTTCTGCACAGCAAGATTCTACATATTAATAGTTATACTGTAGTTCACAAAAATGGATATTCACAGCAATTAATTATCAATTATCATTTACTTAGTAATCTCTTGTTATTAAACCTAATTGAATTATTAGAAATGATTTGTTTCTCTCAAACAAATATGTTTTTCCCATGAAAGACCTTTTGAAGGCTCAACCTTAGGAGCTGTCTTGAAATCTGATTACAACTCCATATATGATGGAGAAGCTCATTAGAAAAATCATATGTTTCCTATTGATGAAGACCTGAGTGCCTTTCCTTTTAAATATCCTTTAAATTCAAGCCAATTTTGAAAATTCTTACATATACATCGCTTGGCATTCCTTAAAGGAGGATCCATGCAAAGTTTTATAGAATTTGGTCCATGCGATTAGCTGCAAATACGTTACAAACAGACAAATGGAAAATGGTTAACTTGAAACAGAGACCCTTCTTTGTTCAGTCAAAAAGGTCATTGTTTATTTCACTGATTTGTAACATTGACATTTCACAAAAGAGTTGAATAACTGAAGAAAAAAATATAAATTATCAGATAGAGATACGCACCCTAACCAATTACACCACTGCGGCTGTCAATTTTAATTGATTTTCTAAATTACTAGCCATTTTTCTTTATCAACCTGGGTTTTGTTCTGTTATCAATTTTATCATTATCTTTTTTTATTGCTTATTTTGAAGAGCCCTGACAATTGACAACAGATCCTTAATTGCAAAAATTGATTTTTTTCAGGTTTTCCAATGGATGCAACAATCTGGCTCTGAGACAATGAATGCTGGAATTTAGTGGTGCTGACCAACTCAACTTTTGCTTTGATTTTTGCACTGAAAACGATTTTTAGTATTTTTAAAGACTGATTCATCTCATCCATTTGAAAAGTTCATTGTATGGGAACCATTAGAGATAAGTTATAATTTGTTGTGTACTTACAGAAAATGTTTTCTATTTACTTTTTTACAATTCAATATTTTCTGCTCCATAAATTTATAATTTATTCATACCAAATATGCTAAGCATAATCTGTGTAACAATTTGTTTCAAATTATTGAGATTTTAAATTTCTTACTATAGATTTTTAACATACAGTATGTAACTTAAGGGGAGATTAGACCTTGTATCTTTCCAATGTTAAATTTGTCAACTTCAAGACCCATTTTCTCAAGAACTACTCATATTAGGAGTATACAACTTTCAGGTTCAAACATATATTACAAAGCTACTGATCCTCTATAATGCTTCTACCAGTGGCGTAGCCAGGATTAGATTTCGGAGGGGGGGGGGCCACAATGGGGGTCTGGGAGATAAGAGGGTCCGGAATTTTTTTAAAATCTAGTTGTGTAAAATCCTAATCTAGACGACTTGACGGGCTCTAAAGTTCAATAGAAACTTTTGAAAAATTATTACCTGAGAACCTAGGTTGCCAGGTTTGAAATGATTAGGTTTGATATACTAATATCTGTGGCTAATTTGAGTCAAAAACCTAGAATTGAAACTAACTATAAATAACTTATGTACTGAATCTCAAAATTAATAGAATAATAATAAATTGCATTTCAAGTTTATAAAAATATAATTCAAATAAACATGAAAAAAACATACCTTTTTATTAGAACAAGATCTTCCTTTTACCACGCCGTGCCATTTCATCTAAAACATCGTCTGCAGTTATAGGAACAGGATAATGAACTGTGAGCAGTGCTAGCCCAGTAAGTCTGTCATTCTCCATTGAATTTCTTAAGTATGTTTTGATCCTTTTCAATGAGGAAAAAGATCGTTCAACTTCTGCTGTAGACACTGGTAGGGTGGCAAGAACCTTGATCAAGTAGTTGATATTAGGATAAAAATGTTCATCACAACTGTCCAGCACTGTCATTATTTGTTTGGGCTAGTCCTTAGTATCCACTCCACTCCATTTTGTACACCAAAGAAGATATTCTGATTCAATTATTGACTTAGTTGCTCGATCTTCATAATAGATTTGTAGGTCACCAAGGAGATCAATTTTGGATCTATCCACATTTTTTGGCAAAAGAATATCAAAACCTTTCAAAAGGGATTTGTTTGCTCCAAATCTATCTTTAAGTCCAGAAATTAATGAGTCTAGGCATGGAAGAAAAACTGATCTTCTGTAATATTCTACAGTACTGTGAGGTACATTTTCTCTTTGGGTTTGACGGATTGATTGGCGTGGAACAGTTACTTCAAGATCAAAATGCTCCTTAAGTAAGGTTTCTGCCTTCCTATACAGTTTTGAAAACGCTTCAACATCATTTGCCTCCATATTGTTTGATGTTCGTAGATTCTCCAGGGTGTTTACTACATCTTCAGTGTAGCTTATTGCCGATGACAAATTACTTTCTGTTTTCTGTAGGTAATTTGACAAGGGTAATGTCAGGGTAAACAGAAATTCACACACGACCAATGAAATAAAGAAACTACTCTTTTCCATCCCTAAGAGAAAATTTGAGGCAGAAGATGACACAGTCCGATTACTTTCTGACAACTCCTCAAGAGTTTCTATGACAGCAGGGAGAAGCTCCAGGAATGTGTTGATTGCATCTTGGCGCTCAATAAATCGTGTTTCACATAATCCCAAAAGACGATTTTTCTTGCTTGAGGGTACTAATTTGGAAACATTCGTTTTAAACAAGTCACTGGCTTGTACATTGTTCCTGAGTAGGTTTGATACTTCATTAACAGTACTAAGGCAGTATCGAATACAAAGAATGTTGAGTGAATCACTTGAAACCAAGTTCAACCTGTGAGCTGAACAGTGGATGTAAACAGCTCTGGGGTACAGCTGCTGAAATCTTGTATGGACACCAGAAATATGGCCACTGAATGTGGAGCATCCATCATATCCTTGACCAACAACCTTTGACATATCCAAATGTATCACATGCTTTTAATATTACATTCACAATATTTTCAGCTGAGGCATCTACAATTTGTGTGAAAGTGAGGAAATCCTCTTTCAGCATACAATCTTTTGAAATATAGCGGATACATAAAGAAAACTGCTCCTTCCCTGAGATGTCCATTGTTTCATCTCCTAGAATAGAAAAGCAATCTGCACTATTGATATCTTCAACAAGATGCCGTTGGATAAGAGAACCACAAACGTCTATTATTTCATTTTGAATATCAGGACTGAAATAAGTTGCATTTTTAGCCCTATTTTCTAAATGTTGGTTAAGTTTACTATCTGTAGCAGCACGGAATCGGACCAAAGCTCTAAAACTTCCATCTTTCTGCAAAGGTTTTTCCAAAGTCATTGGTCCGCTATCTCGATGGCCGCGAAAGGGGATCTCATTCTCGCCACAAAACATAATAATTTCAACAATAGGTCTCAAGAATTCTCGGTTTTTCCCCTTAAGTATAGCTCTATTACTGTCAATTAAAGATGCTACATCTTCCACTTTACCACTGTACACTTTTAGGAAGTTATCAGCAGCTACTGTCGAAAATTTATGGTACTCTGAATCGGTGTGAACAGTAAACTTTTCTATAGAGTCTTTCCATTTTCTGAATGGGGCAATAACAAGGGAGCCCATTTTCTGGTGATCCCCTTTGCCCGCATATTCAGGGCCAAACGCAACGCAATATTTGCAATATGCACCATCTTTCACTTTTGAATATGCCAGCCAAGACCACTTATCAAACCAACTAGGTTGAAACTTCCTCTTCTTTTTATTAATTTCATTGATTGGGTAATTGAAATTTTTATCCGGTATGGTTAATTGTGTCAGTATAATATTCTTCATTTCACTATTCACAATAGGCCTGCCACTGCCATAAATACTGTCAACTATCAACCCAATGTCTCTGTCGGAACTTATAATAGTAGAAGGGAGTCTGCTTGTGGTGGCAACGTTTGCGGAAGAAGACATTAATTCTTCATTGTGTTCCTCAATTCTTCGTTCGTTAATGTCTGCTAATTCTCCTGTTTTTAGAATCTTAGGCTTGAAAAAATGTTCAATTGTTTGTCTTTTCATGTTGAGCAAATGAAATACTCAACACTATACACATATACACAATAATACTCACTAAGACTGAAGACTGAATTATACTTGCAACGACTGAGTCAAACAATACCGTACCCGACTGCGACTGCAATGTGTAAGGTCAGAACTGAATCATACTAGAATTACTAGATGAATCTGGATATCTAGAATTTGGAATACCCACGAGATTGCATCACTCCCGGAGATGCAATCTATTGGATATTAACTGAACTACTAGTGAGCCAAAGTTCTACCTACCTGTGAACAGATTGTCAGTTTGACAAGGTACTAACTGCATCCAATTTATTTACTTGAAACTTAAAATCGCATTTTTTGCGATATCTCAATAACTCTTCTTGAAGGAAATTCAATTCTGAAGATAAAGTTTCAAATAATACATGTTATTAGTCTAAAACGCACCCAACCGAAAGTTCATGAAATCAGAATTTTTTTATCATAACACAATGATTTTAAACGCTTGCATTTGTGTGTTTTCATTTATAAAATCCCAATTTTATGAACTTTGGTTGCGTTTAGGCTAGTGGGTTATACGGAATTTAAACTTTAGAATAAATTTTCTACAAGTTGAGTTTATTTAAAAAGGTGATTTATCAATAATTAACAAAGTTAATCCACTTCAAACTTGAAAAATTGCGTTTTATTTAATGTAATATCTCAATAATTATGGTATTTACAGCTTTCTAACATGTTTTATTTGATTTCGCAGCTTATTTTAAATCTAAATTAACCATTTGAGCACCTAAATAGAGAATCTAGAAGTTTCTATATGAGTAAATATTGAGGCAATATTTGAACAATTCATGAATCTGACTATAACTGTAGCTATATTCTATTACACAATCAGGGTTTCTGTATTCTGTTCGTTATAATACAACAATAGAGATAGAACCCTTCGGCTTTAATAAGTCCTTATCTATTAGTTATTTGAGAATTTTTCATTTCTGAAATTTCGGGGGGGGGGGCCCATGGGCCCCCCCTGGCTACGCCACTGGCTTCTACAATTTCTTTTAAAAAAATATTTGTATTTTAGTGACATTCTCTTTTTTTGCATAATTTTTCAAAGAAAAATGTGTTTCCTTGAAAGTTATAATGTTTAAAGTCTTTATAATGTTCAAAGTCTATAATGTTTAAAGTTTAAAGATTGAGGATCCACAGTAGTAAAATAATGACTGAAACATGTAGTAAAAAATTTAGCATTCTATCTCTTATAGTTTTCATGAAAAAGGGTCATGTCTCAAAAATATGACTTGATAAAAAACCAACTGAAAATGGGAAACAGATGTCAACTCACCTAGGCCTACTTGTCTTCTATTTGAGCTTGTCAGAATATCAGAAAGCTCCAGCTTTGTAGGCGCCATCTTCTTCTACTTCTTCCAAAGCCAATTTTCTCCCCTTCCTCAATGATCTGGCTAATTTAGTCATTGCTTTTGATGCAATTTCTGCTTTTGAGATGTGTAAATTATCTATGTATTTCAATGCATCTATAGTGTTCAAACCAATTTGCATACCAAGATTTTGAAGCAAAATCTATTATTCTACCAATATTACCCATATTGTATGTGATGACTGTGTCATATACACCTAATTCTAAAGTTTCAAATCCTACAAAAACATTTTTGGGTATCCTTGTTCAAAGCACAAAATTGAAGGATTCATTTATATTTTGTGAGGTGCCATGTAAACATTTTGCAAGCAACTCAGGGTTGGACAGATCCTGATAGATTGGCTTGATGGCCTGCATCACTGCTTCAGGCATTAGATTTCTATGTTTGAAATTCTCTACAGAACCCCCTTTTTCTGCTTTTTTATACTTGCTCCAGTCATCAGAACAAAGACCATGCATTGGTTTTTTCATCTGTTGAAGATTTATGGAAATAAGTAGCCCAAACTGTATGTTTTATAGCCTGCAGATTGTGAATGTTATCTCTGATTGCTTTCCCATAGTACATTTTTAGCTGATCTATCACTGCTGTTGTCAATCGCCCTCTATTTTTTTATAGTTTTACCATCTGATAGCTGTTGCCAAGAGTCTGCTTCAAATTCCAAAGGTGTGTACCCATCCTCTTCTGTACATGATTTATGCATTCAAGTTTGGTAATTTCCACATCATCATAGATTCTGTTCTTCACAACCAACTGAAATGCTTTAGAATCACCATCAGAAAAAAATTCACATAAATTGCTCAGCTTCAGACCTTATGAAAATTGTAAGAGCTGATGCCACTTCCATTGCACCACTACTCCCCTCATAATTCCTAAAACACTTGGGCTGATGTTCAACTTCTGTTGTTTTATTTTTTGTACTTTTAGCTACATTACATCCTTGGCAGTATTTTATCAAAGCCTGAACATCTATAACCTTCCCTGTATCAACACTTATAGCACTACAACAAGAATTGTTTGACGAGTGACCCCTCTTCTGCCATGTACCATCATAAGCGATACAAATATCACGATTTCCTTCACTCACTTCAATAGCTTCTTTAGCAGCATCAACCATAGACTGTACAGCAATCTGTTTCACACTTTCGCCTACAATTGAAGTGTATTTTTTGTAATTCCATGGTGGGCTTGGTAGATTCAACATAGCACACATAGTTCTTCCTGCTCTAAAACTTTGCCCAATGCATTGCAGTCCATAAAACAACCTAACATTATTCTCAAAAATATTATTATTCTCACATTTTTTAGATGTCCAGTATTCTTTTTTCATGGCACATTTATTACACACAAGTCTTCATTTGCACACCAACCCCTTCCTTTCACTCTTATTTTCTGATAATGTAATCTGACCACCACATGTTCTACAAGCAAGATTATTGTCTATAACAGATGTAAGAATATTGAAATCTATAATAATATTGTTTTAACTTATATCTACTTCACTATAACTACTTTCAAAACTATCAAGTTTCCTTTTTGATGTACTTGGCAGATTGTCATTATTATTGTTTGCACCAACATTGTTTTCCAAGTTCAGCAGGTACTGGAGGATGAGTTTGATAATGCTGGTTTCCTTTTTTCTTTTTTTAAAAACTCCTTTGGCTTTTGTCATCCTTTGAATAAGAAAAATTATGTAAAAACTTTTTCAAAACACTCAACCAGTTGCATATATTCCAAGTCACAAAACATCAGCCAATTTTATGCTTATTTTCATTACCAAGAATGTAAACATAACATAACCTTCATGTAGACTGATATTTTGTGGGAAGACACAATTTGTATGACTGTCATTTTGAAGTTAGGTTAGGTTTGGTTATGCAGTTATGGCTGCGCTAGCAGTAGGTTGATCAAACTGTTAGGTCGTCCTAAAGGATACTACCCATATTTTGTGATGAAATCAATGTATTTCACAGCTTTATAGATTGAGTAGTTGAGGAGAAAATGAATATTTACCAAAGAAATGTTGAAAAATATTTATGAATATTATAAGGATGGGACAAATTATTTTTAAAATTTTATAAAAATATTTCTAGAGGTTGTAGAACAACCTACATCAAATTGAAGAGAAAATATTGAATTATAGCATAACCCTCAAATCCAAAAACCATGATTTTTTTGTCCAATCTCCCCAGTATTTAACAGTAATAATCTTAACAGTATTTAACTTTAGTATAAATGTTTTTTTCAAATTGCATTCCATGATAGAAATCGAAATTTGTTGGACAATAGAGTACCTAACCTAACATTTCCTAATATTCCCATAAAGTATTTGGGATAAGTTCAAGATTTGAGAGCTGTGTTATGTAGTCAGTGTAATTTGTAATTTTTAGTTTTAAAAGTGCTTACTTGCTAAATTTTTCCATTAAGTTATGAATAATGAAAACTTGATAATATTGGAGAAAAATATGTCAAAAGTGTAGCTTCAATATTTGCAAGTTGGCAATAGATAGGCAAAACAAATTTAATTATTTGTTTACAATCATCATAAAAAATAACTTCATAATGTATGTTTCATATATGTCAGGTGAGCTTGTCGAGTAGAATACATTCACAATAATTCTTAAATGTAAGAATTATATAAAAAATCATAGTTGGATAAGTAAAGTATATGGTTACAGTGTGTAAAGTAGTGTTTAAGGTGTAAAGTATACAGTGGAACTTCCATAAAGCAAAATTAAGGCAAAAATTCGTTCTAGAGTTTTTCATTAATGAAAGGCTGCCTTCCCAAAATGACAATGTCAAGGTAAGTATAATTACTATAAGAAGTATGTTAGAGTAAGAGTATTTCGGTACATGGGAGTTCATCTGTATTAATTTGATTCATTGTGTCTTATTACTGTTCATAATGTTACTGTGTGAAATCTGATTTATTTTGGTAGACTATTATACCTGCCAAATACAAAATTAATATATTTCTTATATTTATGACAAAATAAATAAAATAGAATACTGCCTAGGAAAAATGAATTTATATTTGTAATGTATATTGTATTATTAATTAATTTTTTTACAATCCAATATCAAAACTGAAATTGTATTTCCAATTAAATTATGATTTTTAGTCCCTTATATAGTGAGTTTTGATATTAGGTTATTCGTCTAGTATTTCGTCAAGTATAACTTTATACATATTAAAAGGGCTTCTTGTATTTTCTGTTTTGTTTTTTAAATATTATTTCTAAGGTCATGATACAAAAAAGTGTAATATGTTGGAAGTTGATGAATTATGTAACTGAATGTAAGTAAAGCAGGTTGTTTTTTTTATCTTGTGCGCTTGAGTATTCTATATCTTGAGAATTTTGTGTTTGTAAATACAGGCTATTTTCATTTGATGTATTCATGTTTTTCCATTATTGTTGTATATAGCAGCCTACCAACCAAGTGATTTGTAAAGATATTGATGAATTATTCCAATTTCGTCAGTGTATCAAAAATATAAATTTGTAATGATTTAGATTAAATAGCATTATTATTCGTTTCGGAAATGCTGTTATACTTTACTATGTAATCCATCTGATAGTTAGTATATAATATAGTTGACCTCATTTATTAATTTGGAACTCCTAAGTGGTATCAATTATACTGAAGACGTCTGCATTGGCAGATATTGCCAACAATATTGAATAGCATAATTATTATGAAAATCCTTACATTCCTTTTATATCAATTATTTTATTCAATTGTTCCAGTGGACGCTTATAGTACCGCTACCATACAGAGCCGTTATCATACAGAGCCACTGTGGTCGCATGCCACAATTTAGGCTAAATTACATCAGCTATGTGGATTTGGACAAAGACAGTAGACAGTACCAGAATCCACTAGAATTAATGCTTTTGATAAGAGCAAAATCATTAATTGTATTGTATTCTTATCCTTTCCTTTTTATTCAAATCTGCAAGTTGGAACTCAATGCTTTAGTTCTGTGCAAGTGCCAACTAAGGAACTATCTCTGCTTTTTTTGGAATAAAACACACATTTGTATTTTATAATGACATTGATAGTTGTGTCTTCAAGAGTTTTTTCACAATTGGATGGACAATGGCATGATTTCAACAAAAGCCCTGTTCTTGGTAGCCTGCAGGAGTTGAGCCTGCCAAATTTAATATGGTAGAAAAAAGTACTCCTTAGTTACAGGCTTCATAAGAAGACACTGATAATGATCTCAGCTGAAGCAGCCAGTTTATGTGGCACAGCCACGAAGGTATTTGTAGGTGAGACAACCAAGAGAAGGAGGTTAATGAATAATAAGATTAAATTGTCACAACCACATTTATTAAAACTTCGAGAAACTAGTTTCGGTTGTTACACCATTATCAATCTCAATCAAACTGAAAACTAAAGTACAGAGAAGCCTTATATATACTGTACATGGAATGATACTATTGGCTAAGCGAGAAAGAGGTTGACCTTAATTGGACGTTGTGATTGGCTGTCAAGTCACGCCCCCTGGTGGGAGGAGTAACAAGCAAAAATATGAGTCAAATCAATAACTAAACACCGTGAACAACAAGAAAGCAACAAAGAAAAAAAATCGTAATAAGGCTAGAATTTAATCAAATTAAAATTAAAAAATTTAGAAGCTCACTGAAATGCAATCAAGGTCAACTGAGAAATACATGAAATAACTGCTTTTTAAATGTAGGCTGGAATTATAATAAAACCAAGTTAGTTGTATTGAATTGGTTAAAATAAATTTGGCCATTCAAATTAGTTATGGAATCGTTTTTTACCAACTTAGTTATCTCCAAAGAGTCTAAAATGTTCAATTGTCTGCCTTTGCCAATCAAATGCAGAAATGCAGATTGTAATGCTTGTTATGTGGGTCAGAATGGAAGAAGTTTCAAATGTAGAGTAAATGAACATATATCAGGGATTGGAAAACCCAAATAGGAGATTCAAATTTTGCAGAACATCTCATTAATAATGGACACAAGTTCAAGGCTGGAGAAAATGTTGAATTTCTTCATGTGTAACAAACTTTTCAAAAATGTCTTCAAATTTTATTTAGGGCAAGTCGAAGGATCTTTTTCATTTGTAACTTTTTTCATGCGGTAAATAGTTTTCGAGATTAAATGGAAAAACTTTTTCCCCTCATTTTCCAAGATGGCAGCTGGAGCACCAAGTTTTTCTCGGGAGACTTGATAATGTTATATCGGATAATGTTATAATAGACTCGGCATGCCAAGTGGATTCAAACTTCTAGACTTTCATCTATTCTGGAGCTTTTCGTGGAAATATAAATTTAATTTGGTGTATTCCTGAAATTAGTATGAAAGGATTATAATCTAATAGGCCTATCTTACTGTTAATAAAAACGATGACGAAGGCTGTGGATTTAGAATCAGCTGTTGAATATCTAACCTCTTCTTTCTTATCATATCATCGATCATCGTACTTTATTCTTTGGATGGAGATTAGTGGTTGCGTAGATTATTTGTTTACTTTTCTTGCTGAAATGAAAGTTTTAAATGTGTCAATACAGAGTCTCAGAAATGGTGAAACGTGATTTTTCTGTAGCAGCGTTAATGTTGAATAACTAACAGCGAAATTGACCTGCATCACGCATGATGCTGGAAGAAACGTTCATATTATCAAAGCTGCCTCTAACATTTGAGAGAGGGGAAAGGATATCAATACACGTATTGTCTTCCTTCATCTACATTTTGAAAATATCAGTTAATAAGCAAGTTTTCCTCTACATTTATAATGTGCGGAATTCAAAAGAAAGTACCTTCGAGTTGATCTGGCATGATCCTTTACTAACTGTTCAAAGGTGATTTCGAGGTGTCTCAATTTCTTGTCGATTCAGATTTTCTGATCTACATATAGTAATTGAGTAATTATATTGTTAGTTCAAAATATATTGTGTGTGGTTTAACCAAAGTGAGCATGATGTCATCACGTCATTTTATTTATTCTTTTTGGCTGTAGTTTCATGTCAGTCCACCAAAACAATCGAATGAAATTATCGATACTTTTTAAAGTGATCTGATTTGGAACTGCAACCAATATGTTATTTAAATTTCTTGCGTTTAATGAATTTGACGTTTTGCAGTTGTTTCGTCTCTACTGATGGCTACTTATTCATTCTCACTGAAAATAATGATCTACAGTTCTATAATGTTGTGGAACAAGAGGTTTTCTTGGAGAGAGAATTACTTTTTACAGAATTTATGGAGCTTCTCAAATACTCCGGTAAGTTTCAAGTGTTAGGGTGCATGAGTGTCACACTGTTGGATTCATCACGTAATACGTAATATCAATCAATGTAGCTATCGTATTCATTCAAGTTTTCCACCGCATCAAATTGTTTAAATATCTTAAATATTGCTATCCGTCTTCAAAAATATCGTGAAAGGCAGATTCAGGACTCTTAAAACTTGATAAAGCTTCCTCGTAATCCAAGAGAGGTTGATTTTGGAGTTTTCAAATATAAAAATAATCTGGTAAAATTTCGACGCTGTAGATCTGCTTTTAGTCTATTCCACGAGAGAATAGAGTTGGGGGGCTTCCCACGTAGTCAATATCATCAGGGTTGAGCCGATTCACAAGCCAACCCATCAGCAAAACAAATCAAGTGAAAGCGGAATTATAATAGCTGGCTGCAGACTGCGGGATGACTGTGAACTAGAAAGTGAAGCATGTGATATGATGACCTTCCTCTCTATTGGCTCATTAGGGTTTGGATGGGGCATCATTCTAAACACTGATGTAACCATGGAGGTATTTTAAAGTGGAGGGAGTATAACGTCTGAAAAGTGAAGTTGGCGCCATCTTGAACGGCTATTCGGCAACTTCTGGTGGCTTTACTCCACTATAGATATACACCAATATTGTTGTAGCTGCTATATATTATATATATCTATGATGATCTAGTCTACAAACTCTAACATGGCTATCTTTGTTAGCTACATTTTTCTAATTTTATTCTCCCTCCACTCTAATATCTCCATGGATGAAACGGCATAATGTTCGAATCTTTGTTACGTTGCAATGCTGTGCTACAATCTTATGTTACGGGACGATGTTACAATGCTGTACACGGATCGTGCAGTATTTTGTTACGCTATGGGGTTTGGTTCGCTGTCTGGACCCGGCTTAATGCATTTCTTTAATTTTTATGAATTTCTCAAATGCTCAACTTGCTTACTGAATCATGTTTCAATAATTTATTTAATGATTTTCAGGTTTCCCCATGAAAAATGCTCTGTTCAATCCATTGGCACTGGGTGGTAACAATCTGGCTCTATCATCGAGCAACCGATGGCTGTTAGTTATGACATGGAACTTCAGCCCAAAAGTTGTCAAAGATTTTATGGTGTCGTGCATAGATTTGGGTGTACGCATCAAATCTATTACATCCAATAAACAGTACATCTTCTGCTTGAGCACCAATGGCGATATATGTATCCTTTCACTCATTTAAAAAAAAAAAATGGCTGGATGTTGAGGTAAATAATTTTGTTATAACATATTGTGTTATTTAAAGGTGATGCATTTTTACCAACTTAT